>OZ025742.1:173609-380443 GCA_964019335.1 Diplonema japonicum
AGTAATTTTATCTCTCGAAAACAAAAACAAAAACAACAAAAAGAAAGAAATGGGCAAAACCACCAAAATCAGATTATGGGCAACATCATGGCAATTCCAACAATAGGGTGGTCTACTTACTAGCTGCTATCTGAGCTGGAGTCCTTGTCAGGCTGTCTTTCTTAGGTATCACAGGCACAGGAGGGGGCAAGAGACTCTCTTCTTCTTTCTTTGACTTCGGCATCTGGTTCAACTTTTCGCGATCAAATTATGAGCCCCGGCCAATAAGATAATAGGGACTTCCGGAGTGAAGAAATTCTGGTGAAATATTCGTATTAAAAATAAAAAATTAAAAAATAAAATATAAATATGTCTGTTTTATTCAAAAAAAAAGGGGGTCAATAACATTAGGAAGAATGCATCAAAAGCTTCCAAGATGCAGGCTCACGGGAAGGCGTTTCTGTTACTGTTTCCACAAATAAAAAACTTCCGGGGGGGGGGGGGGGGGGGGGCAGCTTTATTAGAATAATCTTTCTTTTTCTCCTCCCAATGAACGAGAAAAGTGATTTGGATATTTAAAAATAAGAAGAAAAAAAAACACACTTTTTTTTTTGATGATTTAAAAAAAAAAAAATTATGAATAAGTTTTCTCAGGGAAATAGACGAAGAAAGAATATATGAGTTAAGAAGACGCCCCCTTGAAAGAAAAATACCAAGTATGGTAGACCAAGGTCACAACAATAACAAAAAAAAAGAAGGGAGGAGAGAGAGAATAGGACTGTTTACGATCAACAACGTACCTTGCTAGATTCGTTGGAAATCATTGGAATAAATAGACTTTTTTTTTCCTTCTTCGGAGGGGGGGGAGTGGAATTTTACTTCCTTTTTTTCTAAAAAATACTTTGGTTATTATTTGCCTTTTGTATTCCTCCCCCCATACCCCTTCCCAAAGAGGATTTTTTTACATAGAACGGGCTCTTCTCCCCCCCCACCACCACTTTTTTGTCAAGACAAAAAGAAAAAATCGGAGGATTAGTGTAGGGAGGGTGGGAGAAAAAAGAAAGAAAAAAAAGAAGAAAAAGAAAAGGAAGGCAATGTTTTTTTTTTTTTTTTTTTTTTTTTTTATTTTAGAGACATATATATATATATATGAGCTCGTCTGAAAAAAAAAAGTCAACACTTGGGCACCTCCGAAAATTTCTTGTTTTGATTATTTGAGCAAAAAAAGGGCAGCATGCAACCATAGGAAGATGACATACATGGTGTACATGACGCCGTTCTTTCAATTGCGATGCTTGTTTTGCCATGAGGGTGGCAGGCTTTGCAACCGGCTGCCCCCGGGAAGCGAAAAACAGAGGTCAGAAAGACGACGAAAAATGTTTAAAATGCAGTTTAAAAGCTTGAAATGCAGCACCTAGGGTGCATAAAAGTGGTGAACACACACCTTTGTGACCCCTGGGTACAACCCAGGGTCGGGTTACTGTTAAAAGTACTTAGCGAAAATTATATGGCATTGCATAGTCCCCAAAAAACCGGCTTTTTTAGTTCCTAAGGGAATTGGCCTAAAAGGCCCATTTTCCTGAAAGCCCAATTCTTAACACTTGCCTGCTCAACATCGGTATCTTTGGGGCCAAATATGCATTCTCTACCCATCTGCTGAGGTTTGTCATTCTTACTCATGACAAATTAAAAATTGAGAAGTTTGCTTTTAAAGGGCCCTTAAGGGATTTTAGCCTAAAATGGGTGTTGTAGCCTAAAATAGGCCCCCATTTTAATGGTGATAAAGAGCCCAAACCACCCAAAATGACCCCTTAAGTTTCACAGATTTCCCATCTGCGTCCATTTCTTCTCGCTTTTCATTGAAGAAAGCAAAAAAGGAATATGGAGCCTGGGTCATTTACAATTTCCGGATGCCAAAAACTAAAAAAAACCATTCTAAAAAGCATGTTTTTGCACGCGCGTTTTAGAAACGAAACAAACGGCGCGCATTGTACCTATATGGTGAACACACTTAGACTGCAATTCTGCACACAAAGTGGTGTCGGACTACTTTTGTACTTAGAAATTTTCCGAGGATTTTCCGTTGCAAAAGAGGGTCATTTGTTGACATTTTTTTCCGGACGAGCTCATAAATATATATATATATATATTTTTTTATATGTCTGTCCGGAAAGAATGTCAACAAATGACCTCTTTTGCAACGGAAACCCCTCGGAAAAAACTCTAAGCACAAAAGTAGACCGACACCACTTTGTGTGCAGAAGGTCACAATACGCGCCGTTGTTTCATTTCTTAATCGCTTGTGCAAAAACATGCTTTTTAGAATGTGCCTTTTTTTTTTTTTTTTTTTTTTTTTTTTTTTTTTTTGCAAGCAAAACAAGCATCGCAATTGAAAGAACGGCAACAGGTACACTATATATGTCATCTTCCTATGGTTGCACGCCCTTTTTTTTGCTCAAATAATCAAAACAAAAAATTTTCGAACTGCTAAAAAAAAAAAAAAAAAAGTGTTGACACATTTTAATCCGGACGAGCTCATATAGAATATTTTTTTTCCTTTTTTTTCCTTCCCCCCCCCCAAAAAAATGTTCAGTTGCAAAAAAAACAGCATTTCCTTGAGAAAAGTCGTTTAGAAAAAAAAAAAAAAAGAAAAAGAGAAAAAAAAAAGAGGGGGGAAAAAAACCATTGTCATCATTCCTGCAACATGAATGGGTGCAGCAACAGCTCGCTAGCACTACACCTCTCCTCGGGGTCTATCGCAAGACAGGACTTCAAAAAATCATGGAGGTGGGGCGTCGGTGCGGCCAAAGCAGGAGAGATGCAAGGCAACACCTCCGGTTTAAGGTTTTGCAGCCTATAGTTGAAAATCTCAGGAAAACTCATAACCTGAGGGGAAAACGGCAACGTAGCCAGAAACAACTGGTATGCTATCACCCCCAACGACCATATGTCAGATGACGAACAAGCCCGGCCCGAACACGCCTCGGGCGACATATAAAATGGCGTACCTGCAGGAAGTGTAGGGACGCACACGGAAGTTGCTGCACCAAAATCAGCAAGCTTGCATTTTCCTTCAGCAGTGAGGAGGATGTTAACAGGCTTCAGGTCACGGTGCACCACCGATCGCCCGTGAAGAAACGCTAGGCCACTAGTCACATCGTTCATGTAGCCCTTCAAACAGCTGTCTGGGAGCTTTTCAAACTTTTCAATGACATCAGCAAGAGTCCCTCCGGATAGGTATTCCAGAACAACATATAAATACTGCCCTGAAACCCCCGATCCTAGATAAGCAACAACATTGTCATGGCGAAGTGTGGAGAGCAGCGTCACCTCGTTGACGAAGAGGTTGATTTTCTCTTCTATGGTGTTGCGGCGTGCCTTTCTCCTGCTGGATGGCGGGGTGTAGTTTGTTAGAAACTGCGTTTTCACGGCGACGAACTTCCGTTCTTTTTTGGACACGCCAAGCAAGACCTCTCCAAAGCACCCCCGTCCAAGGGTTCTCTTTGACACGCACCACTCCGAGTCCAGCTCCGTCGATATCTTCTGAGGAAATAAAATATCTGTTTCCGGGGTGTACTCCGACGCCAGGTTGATCTTCTTCCTAAGGTTCGTCAGCGAAGGGTACCGCTGGGTACCAAAACCTTCTTCCTCGTCACCATCGTCGTCTATAAATGCCTTCTCACATCTATTGTCAGTGTTGCAAGTATCGAACTTCACGCAGCACGGTATACAGATAACGGCCAGGGTCAGGACTCTCTTCAAGAATTCCATGCCTGCTTGTTGGGACATGAAGTAAAGCAGGCTTGGTAGTAAGAGTCCGGTGACCAGCCCTTTGTCTCTTACCCATACGCCGACGCTTAAGAAGACCAGGATGTTTGGCCATAATGGAAGTTGGGCCCATGTTCCCTCTTGTAGGTATTCGCCCACAGCCCATCCCACACTGCATAGAAGCCCGGCAACGGGTTTGCAGTTTCCCCAGAGTCCTACGCATCCGCCTGCAACCCAAAGAGCGTCACCCGGTATCATCTTCAGACCTACCGTGCCCCCGATCACAGTACCCCTAATGAACCCAACTGCGAGGGTGACGCACCATAGGGCTGATTCAACAGTTGCTGGGGTTAATTGAAACGGCATTATTTTTTTATTTTTATTTTTTTTTTCCCCGTCGTCCCTTGCGACGTCTCTCCCCCTTCCTGAGATGGATATGAAGAATGGTGGGGGAAAAAAAAGGGGGGGGGGGAAGAATGAAGACAAAAAAGTATGGGAAAAGAAATGTTGTGGGGGGGATAGTGGGGTGGAGAGAGAATTTTTTAAAAAAAGGAATTACGACAGGATGGGTGGGGGAAATAAAATTTCCTCCTCCCATCCCTGTGGCTCTTCTCTTTCTTTTTTTTTTTTTTTTTTTTTTTTTGCATTCCCCCTTGACCCCTTCTCTTTTCTTGTTTTAACTTCACATTTTCGTGATCCGTGGGTTTCTTTTCTTTTTTCATTTTTCGTTTTGTTTTTTTTTTTTTTTGCCCCCATTTTTTTTAAAGTGTGAATCAGAGTCCAAAAAAAAAAAAAAAAAAAAAAAAAAAGAAGAAAAAAAAAAGAAAGAAAGAAAAAAATATTAAATTCACAATGGGGAAGTTCTGGGGTAGGGCATTTTTTTTTTCTTTTTCTAATTTCTTTTCCCTCCGGTAAACATTGGCTTTTGTTAAATAAATCCCGGCATGCTTACTTTGATTTTTGTTTTCCTTTTTTTTTTCTCGTGTTTTGTTGCAAACGTGAGGTGTGCTGCAATCTGAGAGTGCCCCCTTATTTAGTTCTGCACATTGTGCAGTAATAGGGGGAGGCTTTAGCCTTTTTTTTTTCCCCCTCTTATTTTTTTTATGCCGGACTGTAATGCTGTCCTTTTCTTAAGAAACGAGAGAAGAAAATATTGTAAACCAAAAAAAAAAAAAAAAAAGAGGGGAATAATAATAATAATAAAAAAAAAAAAACAACGTGGGCGTTTTTAAAAGGGGGTGAGAAGATCTGGTTCTGTCTAGTCATACAGATATCCTCCCCCCTCCCCCCCATGTTGATTCATTTTCTTTCTTATTTTGCATTCGGGGCTTCTTTTAGTGACTGCATTTAAGAAAAGGAAAAAAGAATTCCCCCTGTAATAAAATCAGCGGAGACGGTGTGTCTTCTATCCTCCACATTTTTTTCTCTGTCTCCTTAGCCATACTTATGGCTTTTGTTAGTCGACAAGCAAAAAAAGAAATTGGTTTTTTTTTTTTTTTTTTTTTTTTTTTTTTTTTTTTTTTTTCGTTCCTCTTTTTTTCTGAAACCTCCCATTCCCACATTGTTTCTTTTTTTTTTTTTTCCACAGGGTGGATAGGGGGAAAAAAAAGGGGGATACAAAAAAAAAAGAGAAAAAAAAACAGCAATTTAGGGAATGATCGAAAAGGGAGGGAGGGGGGGGGGGGGAATACAGTAAAATTTGTCGTTTTTTTTTTCTCTTGAGTAAGGCGCAAATAATAAAAATAAAAAATAAAAATAACTGCATAGAAGTGGAATCCTTACTGGGCACAAAGAAATACAAGTTTGTAATCATTTTTCTTTACCGTATTGCATTTGAATAAAAAAAAAGAAAAATAAGTAGATTAGGTACAGTAATTAAAAGAGGAGTAAATTGGAAAAAAAAAAAAAATTGGATCAGCGAAGTACAAGAAAAAAAAGAAGGGGGGGAGGAAGGGGGGGGGAAGAGGAATATCTGAAAAAAGAAGAAGAGAGACATTTAGATGTTGAAAGAATAACAAAAAACAGAAGAAGAAAAAAAGGGAAACAAATGTTGGGGGGATAAACCTGAGAGGAAGAAGGTGCCAGTTGGGTTTCTTTCTTTTTCTTTCTTTTTTGCTTTGCAACCACAAACCTGAGAACTCGCGCGCAGCCTGACGTTGCTTGCCTACAGCTGAGGAGCAGAAAATAAAAAAGAAGAGAGGAATTGGGGGGAAAAAAAAAAGCTTGTCCACGCTGCTCTGAACCGGCCGGGATGGACCCAGGCATCTCTGTAAATCTTCTTTTTTTAATTTTTTTCATTTTTTTTAAATCTAAACTTTTCTTTGGTTGCCTTTCTCTCTTAACTTCGCTCGCAAGCCTTTTGTTTTATTATTCAAAAATAAAAGGGAGTGCAACAGAAATTCTTAAAAGATAGGCAAACCAAAATAGAAAAGAAAAGGAAAAAAAAAAGAAAAGAAAAGAAGGAGAGAAGGGTGGCAAAACAAAAAGGAAAAAAAAGAAAAGAAATCCTGTCGGCGAAAGAAGTAAAAAACAAGAAAGAAGAAAGAGGAAAAAAAAATAAGCAAGTATAAAAAAAAAGTTTTTTGGGGGGAAGAGAACAAGAAAAAGAAAAAGGGAACAGGGAGAGAAGGGAAAAAAAAAGTAAGAAATCTTTTTAAGCTTCTTCTTTTTTTCTTTTTTTTTTCCCCTACACTCCTTGACCTTTTAACTTTTTCATTCCTTTCTTTTTTTTTTCCCGGCCAATCTTTTTTTTAATTTTTCCCATTCCCTCCCATTGGGAGGGTTTTTTTTTTACCCCCTTCTTTTTTTCTCCTTGTTCTGCTTCTAACAAAATGGGTTTATAATAATCAAGATTCAAAAATTGCAGTGGCTTATCCCGGTTTGTTTTCCTTTTTTTTTTTTAAAGAATACTACTTGTTCAATCGCATGTTTTTTTTTTTTTTTTTTTTTTTTTTTTTTTTTTTTTTTTTGCAAAATCAAAGAAAGATAAAGAAGGGGGGAGAAAAAGAAATTCACCTCCATTCTTCTTCAATTTTGCCTACCGCTATTTAAAAAAAAAAGAAGAAGAATCATTGATGAGAGAGGGGGGGAAGAAGTGCTGTCAGCAATGGACAAAACCCTTCTCATACAACTCATGTTAGAAGAATCATGCTCTTTCAAAAAAAAAATTTTTTTTATTGTATTCCTTTTTTTTTTTTTCGTTGAAAATTCGCTTCATTTTTTTTTTTTTTTCCTTCTCATTCACTTGAACAAACCGGGGGGCATGAAGCAGCTCTGACAGGCAGACCCCCAGACGAACGACGCGAACGGGGCGTCGAGCACCTGGGCTCACGTGTGCACTGGGTCACAGTCTCAATCGCAAACTCCGTGGTCTCTGTCACCTCAGCATCTGAAGAATACTGAGAGTGGGAGGCACTAAGAGCTCCCGAAGAAGAGCACGACCCATAGCTCGACTGCTCTGAAGACACTGCTGAATTCTTGCCCTGTTTCATTGAAACAATAATCGAAAAGAGCTCGTTGGCCTTCTCAGTCGCGGGCAGGGTGACCGTCCCATCGTAGCAAGCACACCTAGCAAGGCAAAGAGTGACTGCCTCCCATTGAGGGTGCGTGGAGAACCCCACAGACCCCGTTTCATGGATGACATACACTTCACAGCCCACTGGTGCCTTGACTGTGAAGACGGACCCTGCCTGCACCCCAGCCGACGGCCCCTGCATGAGGACACCCCCAAGAAGGATCTCAGGTACGTTCCTGTGCACAGCACCACTGTCGTACCACCCCCTCACACCTTCCTCAACCAATGCCTGCGGCCAGTACATCTGGACACCATCGCACATCACCGCCACGTCGTGCTGCCCAAGGGGGCCTGACCACACAAACGGGGGAACCCTCTGAAGAATGGTCTCTCCATGTGTCCCCATCCTCTGCGCAAGCGACTGCTTGAAAGCATGGAGGTGAAGGTTCGGGCAGGCAGCTCCCTCGGGGCATGAGGGGAACAGCGGGCACCTTGGAAGGTTCTCCAGCGGGCGGCGCCACTGTCCCTGGCACATCCTGCAGCGCAGTGTGACGAGCCCCTTCTTCACCCTCACGTTGTCCCACGAGTTGTGCATGCAGGGGCGCTCGGAGTGGATCTTCGGCTCGCTGCGCTTCAACGACGATGTTGAAGAAGACGGTGAAAGCTCCTCCTTCTCGTCACCCTTCACAGACTGGGGGATGGCCTCCACAGGAACCTGTGCAAGAACGGTGGACCCGTGCAGGTCTACCCTCTCGCTGAGGGACTGCTTTCTGGCATGGAGGTGGAGCTTGGGACACTTGCTCGCCAAGCAGCACCCTTCGGCAGTGTTGAAGTACCCGCACTTCCTCTTCCTCCATACGGCATCGACGTGTGTGCGCCACTGCACCTGGCACACCCTGCAGCGCAGGGTCACCTGACCTTTGATCACACGAACGTTGTCCCAACTGTTGTGCGCGCACGCGGGGCTTGTGTCCTTCTTCTTCTGCTCCGCTTCCTGTGCCTGCAGCTGCTGCTTCGCTTTGCTACCGCTGCCTCTTTTCTTCGGTGCGGTGCTCATCCCGACGGGCTCCACACATGCACGGATGCCATCGTCGTGGAAGAGGGGCAAGACAGGCACAAAGCAAGGCAGCTGGGACAGCATCTTATTTTCGGTGTACGAATAAATATAAATATAAACTTTTAAAATAAACGTCGGAACCTGTAGAGGGCATGCAATAAGGAAGAGTCAATACTATAATTGAAAAAAAAAAAAAAAGAAAAAAAAACTCAGATAATAAGAGGAGGAGCGACCGTTTGCATGTTGCCGAACAAAGCGTCCGCCAGCACAGCCTGCGGGGCGCGGGACCTGAGCACCCCCAGCAGGGCCTCGGGAGGGGTGACACAATGCTCTAAAAGGCAGTGGTAGACAGCTAGAAGATCTGTTGTGGTCGCATTCTTTAAAATCGGTATTGTCATCCGCCCGAGCAGCCCCCTGATCAGTTCAGGGTGCAGCCCCACGTGGGGTGCGAGTGACACAGTGCTGTGCGTCAATGCGACAAGCGAATCACGTGGCACAACAGCAGGATCGACACCCTTCAGGGTTTTATATGTGAATGCTATGACGGCATGGTGCAGCTCTATGTCACCGTCGCATATCTGCAGAAGCCGTGCCACCACCCACAGCCAGCCCTCGGCAGGCACTTGAACGTTGCAGTACCACGCCCCGTCACTCAGTATCTTCAAAGTGTGGTGGACAACATGCACGGCATCTTGGTTCTGCTCCTCCAGGTTGTCAATGGCGTTGCGAAGCAGTACCAAGGGGTGGTCATTGGGAAGGGCAATGGAAACCTCCTTGATCAACCCTGCTGGAGGAGCAGGAGGACTGTCGCACACGTGCACCCGCACGCTGTGGAAGGCTGCGAGGATTTTGGACAATTCGGAAGGCAGCATCTCGTATTGAACCTGGTTCCGGAAGAAATTCTTGAAAACTCTTGAATAGGCCAGCAGATGGTACTTGGCAGAAAGTCTTGCAGAACAGTGGAGCACTGTTATATAATGTTGTACGTCTGTAGGGTTGGCAATGGCAGCGCGGGATAAAACGGTTGTGGGGACCGCAGAAATGTTTGGAAGAGGTGTTTTACCGTTCGTAAGGCGAAGCCAGAGCAGCCCGCAGGTTTTTAAATACGTTGCGGCCGTCTCAAGTCTCGTTGCGTGCGTCAACAACCCCTTTTGGAACCCTTCAATAATTTGCAGGCTGTGCCTTGGGATCGACTGCTCCCATGTGGCGTCCATGTTTGTTTCAAATTGTTTCAACAGACATTGTAAATAAACACGAAGGCATTGCACTCTAGATGGGACACCTTCCGCTGCCAGTGCCCGCCAATTTCTCTCGATTGTCTCTTTGATGTTTGCAGCATTCACTTCTTCACATATCAATACGGTTCTGGAGTCGGTTTCTTTCTGCATTTTCAGCCATTCCCGGACTCCTTGGAGCACCCCAGCGTGGCCACCAACAGCCTTGTATACCTCAACTATTTCTTTGACGGCCTTTGTGTTCGTTTCTGAGACCACTTCGCCGCCCCTTCTGTCTGCGAGGCCCAGCAAAGCCTTTCTAGTGCTTGCAGGCAGCCTTTCTTTTACAAACCCGGTGTTCTTTCTGATTGTCTTCCCCTTTAGGAGGACCACTATCTCTTCGTAAAGGCTTAGTTTTAAGGGTTGCTTTGGAAACATTTTTTTTTTTTTTTTTTTTTTTTTTTTTTTTTTTTTTTTTTTTTTTACATTTTTTTCTTTTTAATTCCTTCAGATATTGGGATGAAACAAGAGGGTTGAAAAAAAAATATATACTTCACACTCATTTTTTTTTTTTTTTCCACCATCTGATTATAAGAAAAAAGAAAAGAAAAAAAAATAATAAAGCCAAAAAAGAACACACTATCACTCGTCCTCTTCCGACTCTTCGTCATCTCCGTCTTTACCTTCAAATGCTGTCACGGGCACAATAACGTGGCCTGATTTTTTTTGGGGGGGGGTAATTTTTTCTTCTTCTTCTTCTTCTTATTTCCCCCTTTCCTCCCCTCTTTTTCATACCATTTGGGTCAACAAAAGCCCCATGATCGGGAGTGTCAACAAGCCGTGCAAGCATCATGAGCAACTGGCTGGTGGAAACTGGGTGGTTGCCCTGGGCGGATGGGTCGAGAGCGAGAGTGACACGAGAAGATGTAGTTGGATTTTCATCAGGGCGATCTTCGAAGGTGAAGTCCACCCGGAGAGAGGTCCCGCGCCACAAGTTCCCGTTCAACTCCCTCTGCGCACGGATGGCCTGGTGGAGGTGGGTCATTGTCACCAAGCAGAAAGGCGATTTAGATGCTGAGGCATGGAGTTCCAATTTATGTATTTCACCATGCACGGCGAAAAGAGCTTGAAGAGCCTCTTCTGTTGACTCTGCAGGAAATCCGTTCACAACTAGAATCCTGCTGGACCCACTGGTATCCGTTCTCGCCCTCTTGCCCTCCACTACCCATTCTTCTTCCCTCTCCCTCTTCTCATCTGTCACCCGGAGTGTGGTCTTCACCAGCCCCAACATCAACCCCACCCTCACCGCCTCGACAGCATGTTCATGGCTTTCAAATGTTAGGAACGCCACCCCCTTCGTTTGCTGCCTGTCTCCCATCATCACCATCACATCCTTCACACCCTTCAACTGTGCGACAACCTCCTTCTTGATGTCCTCCAAGCCCATCTCCGTTGGGATGCCCCCCACATACACCCTGCGTGACATTTTTTTTTTTTTTTGTGTTTTTTTTTTTTTTTTTCCTTTGATGCGTTTGTGACAAGAGGATTGCGGGGAAACATAGAAATATAAAAACAAAACAGAGAGGAGAAAATTATTTTTTTTTTTCCAGTTTTTCTTTCAGTGTTCCCAATAATTCACCCGGAAGGGCTACAGAATAAAGGTGCTAAACAAACTAATAAAAAAAAAACAAAACTCGATAATTTATGTATGCGAGACAAAGGAAGCCAGTGTTGGTGATACGTTCTTCTACTAAGGTGCTACCGGTGATGACTGACATGGAGGTCAACAGCGAACAACACCAGATGTACTTCTTTATATTTCCATGTTGTCCCTACCATTAAAAAAAAAAAAAAAAAAAAAAAAAAAAAAAGAGAGACATTTAAGGGTACCTGCGGTATGTGGCAGGACGCCTGAAAAAAAAATTAGGTAAACCTGAACACAATAACGAATCCCATAAGCGGTAGGCTCTCACGTGATGGGATGCTCACCCCGCCATCCTGAGCTCTCGCCCGAGAAAGGGAAAGCCCGGCAGGACCAGCAATGGAAGCAGAAAGGTGGGGATGCGGGTGCAGATGGGCTGTAAACCTGCCGTAGTGTGTGAGCGACGGGAGTTTTTCCGAAACCTGTGCAGAGCTGTGACTGGGTCTGAGCTGCCGTGCCTGAGCACGTGCGTTCGCTGCGCCAGAAGCGTTGCTGAGCAACAGGTTGCCCTCCTCGATCCCGCGCAGAGCAGCAGCCTCGCCCTCCTCCCACTGCAACCGTCTGGCAGCACGCAAGGCCCTTGCAAACCCCATCAAAGCATCAATGGGCTTCTCTGATACACATCTCACAGCTCTGTTGTATCCTATAATGAACTCGCTAAGTGTGTCATTCCCCTGAACCTCAGCGGCTCCATGTGCCTGTCCCACCAACGACCCAACAAGCCGTTGCTCAAGCGAGTCCATCCCCACGATGGACTGTAGCCTGGATATTTCACCTGAGACAGACGCTCCAGAGCTTTCCGAGAGGGATATTATGCTCAAGGTGAGAGCCGACCGGGTTTCAAGGGTGGTGGCTATGTTGCGAAGTGCTTTCAACTCGGACACAGCTTCTGGGACTGAAAGCGAGGGGTCATCCCCTGTGCAGGTTCGCACTATTTGGTTGGAGAGGTGCTCCGGTGTGCTAGTGGAGTCGGAGGACTTCTCTCTAGAGCGTTTGTCCTGTTGCTCGGAGATCTTGTTGACCAGAGATTCACACGCGTGTCTGATGCCCACTGCGCTTCCTTGTTTCGCTGCAGTTATCGGTTTCGTTTGTGTGTGTTGGGTATTATTATAGACGGCATTGACAGCTGCCTGCAGGCTGTATGATGTGTCTTCTAAAACCTTTTTCGACGTAGCTTCTGTGAGCCCCGTCAGCCCTGATAGTTTTGTCACCATTTCAGGTTTATGGTCGATGTGTCTCTTTAAGATCCCCACGCCTTGTAGCATGCCCTGCAGGTCGCACCCGGTGTGGAATGTGTAGTGCGAGCCCTGCTCTTCCCACCCCAGGCACAGTATCAGCTGCTCTCCTCCCTCCAGCCTCAACACTTTGTCCTTCAAGGAGGCGTTCTCCTTGCGAACCTTTCTGTACTTCCCGTCTGTGGATGCCTCGATGTTCTCTGCCATCTTCTTCACCGTCTCGTACAAAACTTTCACATCTGCAGCGGGGTTGCGCTGCATTAGGACAGTGGTGACCTTTTCTTGCAAGGCAGCTAAGTCATGCCGCATCTCTTGCTCTCCATAGTACCCGCTTGCAGGCAGAGTGGGCATGCCTTGTTGAGGGGGGGGGGGGGGGGGGGGGGGGATAAGCTTGCCTTACAAACTGTAATAACTAAAGAAGAAAATGTTCGCAACGGGCGACGGTTCCGGAAGAAACCGTTCCCATCTACGCGAGGATATGGTCTGTAGCTTCGGGCGGGAGGATGTTCCACACCCCGGGCTGTGCCCTTGCGTCTGAGGGGAGGAGCACGCCGTCGGCGAAGCGTACTTTTCGCTTCGAAGTAGGCTGGGGGTACGAAGGCTTCTTCGGTGGCAGTGTGTCGTCCGCTTTTCTGGACTCACCGTCACGTATTGCCCGAAGCATTTTTGCACGGTCCCACGCTGTGATGCCGCTCAGACGTGTCTCCACGTTGACGGTGGCGTACTGCTTCACCTCCATGTATTCCTCCCACCCCACGCTCCCTGCGGTAGGGGTCCGCACCTTACGTGACGGGTTGATGCACAATGGATACGCAGGTCTACCCCTCGGGCTGGGGTGGTGCAGGTTCTTGTTATTCGGCAGCACTGTGAACCTGTAGTCCACCTCTTCGTTCGCACACGTCTCGAGCATTTTTTCCAGCAGCTCACATCGTTGGCGCATCATCCCTGCTTGCCGGTACCCTGTGTCTTGAAACTTCTTCGCCAGAGTAACTAACTGCATCTCTGAGTAGCTGTTTGCTCTTGTGCCCTTGCACAGCACGTTCAACCTCGCCCTGAGCACCACCCTCCTCATCACTTCGGCCACAGTATCTTTCATAAGTGCGGAAACCTTTTTCTTCTGCTCCCGGACAACACGCAGTCCGTCGAAGGTGCTGTCCCTTGCATCGACGATGTCCCGCACCTCTTGGATGTCGTCGTTGAGGGCGCTCCGCACGTGCCAGTTGGAAAGGATGTCGGGCAGCTTCAGGATGTCGATCACATGGGACACTTGTTCTGCCGCCATCACGGCAGCATCTGCACACACGATGAGGTCCAGTGTGCCCAGCGGAGGACCCTTTTGGCAGCCCCACTCCTGCGTGGCAACCGTTGCTTGCACATCACGATCTTCGACACAGACCGTGTGTGCGTCGTTGTACAGCGACTCCACCAAGCTCTTCCGTGTGGAGCTCCTCTTGCGGGGTACAGTCGACTTGCGGCCCTCGGGCAGCAAGTTCCTGAAGATCTCCTGCTCTGGGCTGTAGTCGCTATGTGAAGGGGTGAACTCCAGCCCAGCGAGGTTCTCCGACCACGGTGTGCCCTGCTGGCTGCTTTGCCCCGCATCAAAAACGGTGCTTGCACGTCTGCTCGCAATCGATGGCCGTGCGGACGTGACGGGTAGCGCCGACTGGTCATCGTTCTGGTTGATGGAGATGTTGTCCATAGATAAGGAGTGGGAGTGGGAGTGGGAGCGGGAGTAGACTTGAGAGCGTGAGGAGTACACATCCTGCTCCATGAAAGCAGTGAGCAAGAGGTACGATTCCGGGATGGGGTGTTGCCACTCCGCAAGCTTCATGAGTTCTGAATACACCTCCTGGAAGGCGGGGTGCTCTGTCTGGCAGTAGAGGAACAGCGAATGGCTGGGTTTGTATTCCTGCAGTATGGTCGCGAGGTACTGCAGGGTGGACTTGACTCTTACGGAGAGCTTTGTGCTGAGGGTCTTCAGTGTGCGGCTGGTGAGCTGCAACAGCTCCACATCCTTGATTGAGTTCATCCATGTGGCCAGCTCTTGCTGTGTTTGGCGGAGTTGCGTGGCAACCTCCGTCACCGCCATGCCCCACAAGCCCATCACCTCTGTTACGGTGCTGACGCTCACTTTCGTCCTGCGTACCTCGGCAAGCTCCACGACAAGGTCCTGCTTCTTTTGCTTCTGCTTGTCCACCTCAACAGTCAGTTCGGCGTTCTGCTGCCGCACCACCTCGCTGGGCCCCCCTGATGCGATCATTGTCTTCATCTCTTTCAGCGTACTGTTCGTGGCGCACAGCTGTGCCTGCAGCGACGTTACCTTTGCGCTCAGCATGGCGTTCTGCCTTGCTGTGAAGCGCAAGCGGAACCTGAAGGACAGGGCGAGAAGGTAGTTTGTAACTAAACGTTTCTTCCGCACCTCGTTCTGGTGCGTGTATATGACCCGCAAGCACTTCAGCGAGCCGTGCAGCGTGCTGTTTGCAGCTGATAGCTTCTTAACAGCCTCGAGGCTCTCCTTGTCGGGCTTGATGATAAGCGTGTTGGCAATCTTGTCTGTTTGCGCTTGTTGTTCGCACGTCTCCACCTTTTCCACGATGGGATCTTCCGTCTGCACGGCAGCTGTCTGACAGGGCACCGCCTCAGGCGCCACCACCAGAGGTACCACGGCAGCTGCTGCAGCGAGCTCTGCTTGCACCGTTTCTTTGTACTCCGCGTGGGCGACAGCGGCAGCCTCGCATTCTTCCCTGTAGCGCGCGCATTCTTTTTTGGTGGTGATGAGCTCTCTACGTAGCTCGTTGACAGCCTTCTTGGCCTCTTGCAGCTCTTTGTAAGAAGGGTTTTGCTCTGCCTCTGCATCGCATAAAGCGTTTTGCAGGATGCGGACACGATGCTCGTGGATGTGTTCCTTGTGCCTGAGGATGGTGATGAGCTTTTCTTTGCTGTTGATGAGCTCACGAAGCTCGTACTCGGGGTTCGTGCGGACAAGCTGCATGAGGGTTTCCATTTTCCGGCGCAGGACGATGAGCTCAGCTTGGGCTTCTGCTTTGTCGTTGGCGGTGGTGGCGAGGAGCTCGGAGGTCCCTTTGCTGAGAGCCGTCAGCTCGGATAGCTTGTTCTCAATGTTCTTCGATATGAAGGTGGTGTCGAGGTTGTGGGTTTCGCGCTGGATCTCCCGTAGACGAGCTTGTGCGTTGTCTGTGTCGCTGGTGAGGGTTTTGGAGGCCCACATGTCAAGTTCTCTGTTGAGGCTTCTTCGCTCTCTGGCACCGAGGGTTGCCTGGGTGCTGAGGTGGACGTCTCGCTCTGTTACAGTGCCGTCTGAGGGCTCCCCTATTCCCTGCATTTCGTCAAGACAGGTGTCTAATCGAATGCTCAGTTCTGCCAGCCCGTCCCTCACGCCCAAGCTGGCGTTTTCCATTCTCTTCATCTCCTCCACTCGTTTTTTGTTCATTTTCTCTGCCCGCAACCCTTTCTCGTTAAACCCTTTCAGCATCACATTCAGTCCAGCATCTTCATCTTTGGTCCCCAAACTGCCTTTCTTCCGAGCTGGCATTCTTTTTTTGGTTTCCTTTTTTTGTATACCATTTTACCCTGTTGGAGGGTGGATTTGGAAATAATGTTTTCTTTTTTTATAAAAAAAGAAAAAAAAGTTGTTGTTTTTTTTTTTTCTCTCTTTTCCATCTTACTTTTTTTTTTTTTTTTTTTTTTTTTTTCCTCTTTATAAAAAAAGAAAAGAAAAAGAAGAATTCAAAAACTCAGTACTAAGGGGGGAGATTAGGAGTAAGAAAGGAAGAAGGAAGAAAAAGGAATAAGGTGGACACCTTACGTGTTTTTTTTCCCCCTTTTTTTTTTCTTTTTCTTGTTTTAGAAAGTTATTTTTTTTATTTTTCTTTTTGCAGGGGAGGAGGAACGAGAAAGTGTGAAAGAGGGCATCTTACAATTGACATAAGAAGCAAGTCGTTTGTTTGAAAGAGATGGCACGTGCCGAAAAATTTGTAAAAAGGAGAAGGGGGGGTGGTTGCTGCTATTTTCTTTTTTTTTTCCTTGAGAAAATCGTAACCAAGTCGAAGAAAATATGTTTTTTTTTTTTTTTAAATATTTGCATCGCTTTGCTATTTTTTTATAGCTTAATGCGCGAAGTGAAAATATTATTTTTTTTTCCCCCTCGAAACCCTTTCATAACAACTACTAAACTACAAAAAAAAAAAAAATCGTAAATAAACGGTAGCCCCTTCCGTAGGTTATGTTTCACCTTCCTTTTCTTTTTTAAATATTGTTTATATATATATATATATATATTTTTTTTTTTTGAACTCGTAATTAAAAGCTATCTCACATTTTTTTTTTTTTTCCCCACTTCATCCTGTTTTCAAGAAGGTCAGAAGCTCGTCTGCTGAAGGCCGCGTGGCTACATTTCGGTGAAAGCATTTCAGCAACACTTTCCTAATAACAGGATTGCAGGTCTCCGGGACACCAGGAGGGGGCCCGGCACTGTTGGCAATATGATACACAGCAGCCCACGGGGTGTCAAAATCAGGCCAAGGTTGGTTTCCAAGCATTTCTATAATGGTGCAGCCCACAGACCAAATATCAGCCTTTGTGCCATACCCACTGTCATCCTTGAGCGCGATGACCTCTGGGGCCATCCAGTACGGGGTGCCCTGGTTTTTTTTTTTTTTTTTTTTTTTTTTTCTTCTTTTTTTTTCTCTCTCTCCATACCACCATCGTCATGCATCCAAAAGATGATGAAATGCAACTGTCGATTTTTTTGCTGCAACCGAAATCGGCGACTTTGACCTCTCCCTCAGCCCCGATCAGGATATTGCCTCCCTTGATATCTGTGGACGTTTCATTTCTTTTTTTTTTTCTCTTTTTTTCCCCCGCGTTCATACCGCGATGCACCACCCCATTGGAGTGCAGGTATGCCATCGCCGAGAGAATCTGATTTGTGTACTGAAGAATGGTCGTGTCTTGAAGCGCACCGAAACGCTGTTATTTTTTTTTTTTGCCCCCCTTTTGTCACGGTATACTTTTATCAACGAGGCCAAGCTCCCTCCAGGCGCGAGCTCCATGAAAATCATCATCGAGTTTGGCGTGGTGCAAAATTTCTCAAGCTGTATTTTTTTTTTTTCCCCGCCATTGCGGGCCCACACCTTGATTATATTAGGGTGGTGTAATGTCTTCATGAGCTCCAGCTCTGCTGTCAGAGCTTCAATGTCTTCTTTCTTCGCACCTTCGCTGCCGATGTCGATGATCTTAACAGCAACAATTTTCCCCCCAGACGTGAGCCCCTCGTACACTGAGGCAAAGGAACCCTTGCCCAGGAGTTTGCCCTTTTGCCAGGACTGTGCTGTGACGGGGGATGTTGGTGTTGCGACTGAATTCTGAGAATGCTGCGAACCAAAGCTCTGGCTGAGGTTCAGGTTTGCAGAGCCGCTAGGAGGCATCAGACCGCCTTTCTTTTTAACATAAACCCGGAGATACTCATCTTCGTTGTCATCCCAATACCATTTTTTAGTCACATCCCAAGCGCTTGGGCTGTATATTACCATGCGGTCTGTTCCGTCTTCATAGCTCAGCTCCACTTCCACTCCCTCTCCGACTCCAAACTCTGTTTTCACGATAGCTTGCATCTGCTCCCAGTCGGCCTCCCAGTGCACGTATTGTCGGCTTATCTTCTCTGCCCACTCCCCTTCCCCGACAAATTTCATTTTTATTTTCGCGCCTTCCTCTTCCTCCTCTTCTTCTTCCTCCTCTTCCTGGTCTTCCTCTTCTTCTTCCTCCTCCTCTTCCTCTTCTTCTTCCTCTTCTTCCTCCTCCTGCTTTTTACTTCTTGCGATCACCATGGTTACTTGTTGCGGTCCCTTCTCTTCACCACCACCTTTTGATTAGATTGACTGTTAAATAAAAACAGGGGAGGGAAGGGGGAATAAACTGACTTCTCCTTATTATTTTTTTCCCCCCTAACTCTTGGGTGTTGGGATCTTCGGTGAAGTGGGTGCGAGGTCAGGCTGCTCAGGGCTAGGGATCAGCTCGTCTCCGTAGGCAGGGGAGCAGATGGTGGCTTGGGGTACAGATTTGTTAGGACTAGGGCTCGGAAGATAGTTCCCATAGGCAGGGGAAGGTGCGTAGATGGGGGAGGGCGCTGTGAGGCTGTTGTGCGCGTCTTTGTCAAAGGAGTCGAGGCCGTCGCCGTTCATGTACCAAGAATTGAGGGCAGTGTTGATGCTTAAGTTGCTCACGATGCCCGCATCTGTGACCTCGTCCTGTAGTGCCTCACGTCGTTGCCGGACGTGCGTCTGTATGTCTAAGGCTTCTCGCTGTTTCTGCTCTGCCTCTGCTGCTGCATTTGCTTCCCTCTGGCGTTCTGCCACGTCTTGCGCGTCTTTCACCTCCTCCTGCCTTCGTTTCACTTCTTCCTTAAACTCTCCGAAGCTTGCGTCCACCTTCCCTGCAGCGTCTTCGTCTTCGAGGCCTTCCCCTAGGATGTCTTCCCAGTCCCCGTTCTCGTCCTCCTTTTCATCATGCGCCCCGTTGTCCACTGCTATGCCTATGTCGTCGTGGGCCTCGTGCACCTGCATCGACGGCTCCTGTGTGTCCTCTGGTGGCATCGGGTCCACGCTGGGGTGTGGTCCGGAGACCATGATCTGAGGGACAGCTGTTTCCATCGGCTTGTTGTCCTCTTCGTGTTGTTGCTGCTGCTGCCCCGTTACTGCCTGCTGCCGCTTCTCGTTCTCAAACTCCTCGGTCCACTGGTCCACGTTGTACCACAGCGCCCACTGCGTCTTGTTATCCAGATCACCCACGTTCATCTCCTCTTCCTCTGAACCCACAATCTCCGCTATCTTGTCGTTGATGGCCGCACTATCCTGTGAGTGGGCGTGCGTGGTATGGTTTTTTCCCTCTTTTTGTATTGCAAGCATACCAATATATGTTCGAGCTTGTCTGTGAGCTCCACTGCCATCTCGTGCAGCAAGGGCAGCGCATCACCGTTCAGGCGGTGCTCTTTGACTGCCTTTTTTTTTTTTTTTTTTTTTTTTTTTTTTTCCCCCTTTTTTTTTCCCCGTCCTGCTATACCGCATCTTGCATCTGTATCGCAGTGGCCTGCAAGTACTCCATAGGATCCGGGTGCTGAAGGATATCATGCACTGCAGCCTCCAGCTGTGTTCCAGAGTACCTGTCTATCAACTCCAGTATTTTTTCGTTAAAGATCTGTTGAAGGTGGTGTGCTGCTTTCCAAACATCTACGACAGTAGGATGGAAGGACATGGCGTTCCTGAAGACCAAGCTCACATCGCTGTAAGCCTGTTCAAGGGAAGTGTAGAAGCTCTGCTTGGCCCATATGGTCTGGAAGTCCATCGGGATTGCGATCTTCACCCAGTACTCGCTGTCCACTTCGTTGTGGGTCACTGGACGCATGAAGTAATGCCCTTGAGGTGTGTTCTCCAGCTCCTTCATGATGTCCAAGCAATCCTGTACAACTTTGCCCTGCTTGTCATCCACGCTTTCAATTTTCCGTTTTTTCGTACTATGCACCCGGTCATTCGACAGTTCCGCAACACTGTCTGATATTTTGCCAATCAATAAGTCGATCCTTTCACGGATCCCATCTGGTGAGAGTTCCACCAGTACCATCTGGAAGAGGCGATATGTTAAAAAAGAAGATTGGGGGATGGGGGGGGGGGGGGGGGGGGAAACACTTTTGTTTTCTTTTGCTGATTTTTTTTTTTCTTTCTCTCGCCATTTCACCTAAATTGCAACATCATCCCACGACTCGTCTTCCAGTGCTGCAGTGAGCTCGTCGATGCTGTTGGGAAGCTGCCCTGTGTAGAGGGACTTTACGGAAGGGGTGGAGTTGTTGAAGATGCACAGGGAGGTGTTGTTGAGGATGAGGGTGCCGTCGTGCACACCTGTGCCGTAGTCTCCTCTTTTATAAGTGATTGAAATGCCAGATCTGTCGCGTTCTATTTTGACGCCGCCTTCGGGTTGCATAAAGCCCACCACTGCGGCTGTCAGCGTCTTATCGTTGTTGAACTCGTGTTGCCAGCCGTCGCTGCTGTCTACTATTTCTTGCCATGCGCCGACCTCGTCTTTCTCATTCACGCCTAGCCACACGCAGCCCCGCAGGACTCCCAGCATTGCCTGGAAGTCCACCACATCAACCTCGCTCTCGGTCCCGCTGTTCCAGGTCCCAAGCATGCTTCGGCATGTTTTGAACACTTTGCTGGAATCAAATTCTTCCCCCAAATCCTCCGCCTTGGTTTTCCATATTTTCACCAGGGTTTCCGTCTTTTTTTTTTTTTTTTTTTTTTTCTTTTTTTTTTTTCCCCTGTTGCTCACCGAAACTACATACCATCTGCACAATGTCTTTTGTTTTGAATGATGCATCGTAGTTTAGCTCATCCGCCATTGTTTTTCTTTTTTTTTTCCCCACCGTGGGTACTTTTTTTATTTATTTTTTTTTCCCCCTCCAACACGGAAAGAAAGAAAAAAAAAATGGGGGAAGAATAGGGAGGGTAAAAATCTAAAAATAAAAAAAATTCGATTTTTTTTTTCTCAGCTGTAATTGGGCTGGGAAAAAAAAAAGGGGGAAAAAAAAAAAAAGAACAAGGTAATGTATACCGCTGACCGGAAGATTTTTTTTTTTTTTTTCCAGTCAAGGCGGGAAAAAAAGAAAGTTCCGTTTCCTCCTATTCATCATCGACAGCAATGTACTCGCCGTCCTCGTCGGCGAACTTCTGCTCTTCCTCTTGTCGCTTCTGTGCCGCTTCCCTCATCATCTCCCTTCTCTTCCTCCTTTCTTCTTGCTTTTGCTTTTCTTCCTGTTCCTTTTGCTCCTTTTCCCATTGCTTTCTGGCCTCACGGAACTGCTTGTTGTGCTTTGCCTTCTCCCTTTCCTTCTTACTCATGAACTTCCTAAGTTCGTCGGGGGTCAGTTTGCTCAGCTATTTTGTTTTAACAAAAAGAAAATTTCCAACATACATCTACTGTCTCCCCGTTGTCCCCCATCTTCTTGTCCGCCATGTCGTCTGCCTTTTGAAGATCTTCTTCTTGCCACTTCTTTTTGGCATCGTCCTTCTTCTTCTTCTTTTCTACTCTCTCCTTCTTAATCTCCTCCATTTTCTTCTTTTTCTCATTGAGCTTCTTCTTCCTCTCCTCCTGTTTCTTTCTTCTTTCTTCCTTCTTTTTTTCCTTTTCAGTCAGTTTCTTCTTCTTGGGATCCCCGTCTGTTGGCTTTTTGTTCTTCTTTGCTTCCTCCTTCTTACGCTTTTTCTCCTCCTTAGCAGCTGCTTCTTTTTCCTTCTTCTCTTTCAGACGCTTCTCCCTCGCAAGTTTCTTCGCTTCGAGTTCTTCTTTAGCTGCATCAGCTTTTTTTTGGTCTTTTTCGATTTGCTTCTTTGATTTTTTCTTGCTCTTCTGCTCCTGTTTTACCTTCTTGCGCTCCTCTGCAATGGCCTCCATTGTCTTGGCAAGGGACAGGGGTTGTGCAATGTCTTCAATGCGAGCAACGTCGCCGTCGCCCGAGAAGCCTGTGATGTGGTCATGGACAATGGGGGCCAGGCCTTCGCCCTTCATGAGCTGCGTGTCGATGAAGGCGCTGATGGCCTCTGTCTTGAAGGGTCCCGTGTAGGGGAGCGCAGCACGGGTCATGACCTCAGGGCCGTCGGCAGAGGTCTTTGTCTTGGCAGAGATGAGGAAAACGAGGGTGGGCGCCTTCCTGTGCACAGACAGGCCACCGGCAATGAGCGTCTTGGACTCGACGGCTGCGTCGATCCACCAGAAGCCGAAGGGGATCTGCTTGGACATCCCACCGCCGCCTTTGGTCGTCACGTTGATGGCAACCTCCTTCCCAGGGCCGAACTTCTTCGCGTCGGAGGAGTCCAACACAAACACCAGGTCGAAGTACGCCCTGTCCTCTGCCATCAGCTTGTTCCACTGGCGCGAGGTGCGGATCTGCGGCATCAGCGATTCGTGCACGTTCATCAGTGCATGCTCACGCTTGTTCTGCAGCACTGCGTCTCGGTGCACCCCTGTGCGCTTCCTTGCCTTCCCCAACGCTGAGGTGATGTCGCTGTACTCGTAAAGAAGAGAGTGCTCCTGTTCCATGCCGTCGCACTTGAGGGTCACCTGGTGCTGGTTTGTGAACAGGATGCTGACAGTCATGTCGCCCCAGTACCGCATGGCCGAGGCACGGAGGAGCGCAAGCTGCGTGGTGGTGAGGTCATCAGGGGCCATGAAGGTGCACTGTGTAGGGTGGTCCATGTCATTGTCGGGGAGGATGTGCTTCAGGACGGTGTATGTAGGGTGCGGCAGGCGGTTGGGCAGCCACTTCTCAACCGCGTTCTTCAGAGTAAGCTGTTCAGGCTTGCTGATGTCGAATGTGTCACGGCCGTTGAAGACCTTCACGTGGGGGAAGCTGTTGATGCCGTGCATCTCAGCGATCATCCTGGCTTCAAGGGACTCGGAGACATCGAACCAGCCGGTGCGAACCCAGCCGCCGAGCACGCCCTTTGCAAAGTCCTTCACTTTGACGTACTCCTCGCTGTCTCCTTGGATGTCAAAGACCACAATCCACACACTCTTCCCGTTGCTCACCGAGTCGTAGAAGAATCCAGGCGTCATCCCCTCGTCTGCCTTTGTGCTGACCACGCACAGCAGCAGAAGCACCGCCGCGAGCGTAGGCATCTTTATGTTCATAAATCAATCAAAAAAAAACTTTTCCCCCCTGTAAGATGTGGTTTTCCTCTTTTTTTCTTTTTTTTATTTCACTCTTCAGAAATTACTTCACGCACTAGGTGGCCCATTACTTCACGGTAAAGTAATGGCCTATTTCCGTGAAATAATAGGGTTTCCGGTGTAAATAATGTGCCTCAGTGGGCCAAATTTTGCCTCAGTTCAGTTTCCAGTGTGGCAACTTTTTCGGTTTGCCAATTTCCCCCCAGGTTCAGCTCTATTGGCCGACCTTTGCCTAGGCTCAGTTCCAAGTTGGGCAACGTTTCCTCCCAGTTTGCCCACTTTTGCCTAGGTTTAGTTGACAAACTTCTAAGGGTCATTAAGGTACCCCCCGCCTCCTGCTACTTGCGGTGCACAACATGTAGGCTTACTTTTTTCCCCCCAATTTAAAAAAGAAAAAATACAGCAAGAGGAAAAAAAAAAACTATAGATTCTTGGTTATCTGAGAGCTTCTTTTTTTGGGGGGAGAAAAAGAAGTCCCCACTTAGTACTCCAGTATATTCCCCCTTTTGCTGCAGAAAAGAAAAGAAGATGAAGAAAGAAAGAAAGAAAGAAAAAGTTGCCCGCAGAAGGAAATGGGGAATAGGTTTATTCCCGGTACCTCTTTTCGTTTTTTTTAACCAATGCATAAAAGAAAAAAAAAGGGGGGGAGGGGAAGTTACTTTTTTACTGCGCCCTTAGAAAGGGGGGAGAGCAATGCATTAGGAAGAATCAATTTATATTACCAGACCACCCAATTCGGACACAAACTCTAAAAAAAGGGGAGGCATAAAGGGAAACAAGCAACAGCACACACAAAAAAGAAAAAAAGAAACAGGGAGGGGTGGCAACAACATCTAAAAAAAGCCAGGGGAATGGGGTGTGTAAAAAAGAAATTTATTGTGGCTCTGCAAGCAGTCTATGGTCAGTTCGTGGTTAGGTGGCGACGGCTAAGGGCTAGAATACTAGGCCACTTACATGCCCAGTTGCGAGAAAACATTTTGCGAAGGTGCTTTAGGGGCACCGAAGTCCATCCCAAGGGAAGAGAAAGGATCGGGACCGGCAGGTGCAGCGAAAGGGTTCATCTCTTGCTGTGCCTGACCACCCATCTGACCACCCATCTGCGCACCTTGCCCTTGTTGGGCCATGCCCATCTGTTGGCCGTTCATCCCACTCATCTGCCCCATGCCCGCCTGCCCTTGTTGCATGCCCATCCCCATCTGATTTTGGTTTTGGTTTTGCTGGCCCATTCCCATTCCCATCTGGTTCTGCATGGCCTGGCCCTGTCCGTTCATCCCCATCCCTTGACCTTGTTGCTGGACCATCCCTTGCTGTCCCATTCCTTGTTGGACCATCCCTTGCTGTCCCATCATGTTTTGCTGGCCCATCCCGACTCCTTGTTGACCCATCCCCATTCCTTGCTGCTGGCCCATTCCCATTCCCATGCCTTGCTGGCCCATTCCTTGCATGTTTTGATTCTGCTGTCCCATGTTCATGCCCTGCATGCCTTGTTGTATTCCTTGCATCCCTTGATTCATTCCTTGCATGCCTTGTCCTTGTTGGCCCATTCCCATCCCTTGCCCTTGCTGTCCCATTCCCATCCCTTGCTGGCCCATTCCTTGTTGCATGCCTTGCCCCTGCTGGCCCATTCCTTGCATGCCTTGCCCTTGTTGCCCCATTCCCATGCCTTGCTGGCCCATTCCTTGTTGCATGCCTTGCCCTTGCTGGCCCATGCCCATGCCCATCTGCTGGCCACCGAACCCGGTCATGCCTTGCTGCATGCCTTGCCCCTGCTGGTTCATGCCAAAACCCTGCTGGCCCATGTTGCCTCCTGCAGGAGGCGTGGGGCCGAACAGGTCGTCCATGTCGAGCTCTGTGTGTTGTGCTGCAGTGTGCTGTGCATACTTTTGTTCTTGGGCTCTTCTTTAGGTTTGTTGGCGGCGACCACGGCAGGGGCGAACATGTCGTCCAGCTGTGCAGTGCGTGCTGCATGTTGTGCGACATACCTCGCTGCTTGGCTTTTGGGGTGGCTGCGCGAAGAGGTCGGGCTGCGCCTGCGCCTGCTGCTGCTGCTTCTGCGAGAAGAGATCATTGGAAGCAAAGAGATCCTGCTCCTGCTTGGCGGCAACAGGGGCAGCAGGAGTCGAGAAGAGGTCAGCAGTGGGTGCAGGCGTGGGAGCTGGAGCTGAGGTGGTAGAGGCGGTCGTCTGGAAGAGACTTTGCGAAGATGCAGGGGGGGGGAAGAGGCTCTGTGATGGGGGGGTGCGCTGCGGCACAGCAGCCGCAGGAGTAGGGGTAGGAGTAGGAGTAGGGTCAGCAGCTGGGGCTGTTGGTGTGGGAGCGGCTGCTGAAGCAGGAGGCTTGGGTGCCTCGCACACAGTACATGTCCTGTCGCTGGTTCCGTTGACCAACGTGCATCTTGGACACTGCCATTGCCCTGCCGCCAACTGCACAGTACCAGAGCTGGGGTCGGAGTGCAGAGTGCTGTGCGTCTGCTGCTGTGGTTGCTGGGAAGGCGCTGCTGCTGCAGCCGCGGGCGCCGCTTCTTGCCCACTCTTCTTGTACCATCTCTTGGCTTCGTAGGTGTTTCTGTAAAGGAGCATTGTCCCTCCCCATCTTTTGTGTTTCCGCATACACAATAAAAGTCTTGATCCTCATAGTCTCGCCAGGCTTCGGCACGTCGTAGGAGGTCCTGTCAAGGGTGGCCCGCCAGATGGAGGCTGCAACCTGTGTGTGTATGTGTGTCCTGTGTGACAAAGCATTCTACCTGGTTGCCGCCGTTCTTGAGATTCGCCATTTCACTGTCTGAAAACTCAGAGAGACCAATCCCCTTCACGTGGTGCTGTTTGTCACGGCTGTGCGTGTGTTTTTTTTTTTTTTTTTTCTTTTTTTTTTCTTCTTTCTTGCATCACATACTGGATAGCGGAACAATGCTCACACACAAACACACTAAAGTCAGTGACAACGTATGTTGGGTTCTATAAGAATGCAAGCTTAAAAGGACCAAAAAAGAAAATCAGTACATACATTCCTGGAACAATCCATGCACCTCTTGTTGTCGCCTGTACTGGTCATCGTCCGCAGCGTTGTTTTGTTTTGTTCATTCTTCTTCCTTTGCTTTGCAGTCGACATCCTTCTTTCTTTTTTTTTCTTGGTTTTCTTTTTTTTCTCCCCCCTTTTTTTTTTCTTTACGAACAATCGACTGGCTCAATAAAAGAGAGAGAAGAAGAAAAAAGAAAACTCTACTACACAAAAAAAAACCCCCCTCCTCCCTTCATGTTTTTTTCTGGTCTGCTGTTTTCTTTCTTTTTGCCTTCGGTTCTGCATCCTCATCACCCCGGGGCTCATTTGTGGTTTTGGCCATGGCCTCAACTCCTTTCAAATCTTCTTCCTCCTTAATAGAGGCAAGTACCATAGTTTGGGCGATGTCCGTCCTAAGGGGCACGTTTTGGATACTGTGTTTATTTAATTTTTTTTTTTCTTTTTTAAAGCATACGGAGTGCTTTTACTAGTTTGTGCATTCAGAATATTTGTAGACTCAGACACAATAATGGGGTGGTTTTTTGTGTTGTCCGTGTGAGCTGCAAGAACACGTTTGAAGGTTATTTTCTTCTGCGCTGTGGCGCAGTGATTCATCTCAACATCATACACGAGCCCCGACCCCACGAATTCATTCCATGTCCCTTCATACACCTTCTCCCCTATTCTCAGAATCGGTTTGCTGGAGTCCGCCCCGATCAGCTGGCATTCCAACCCTTGCACGTCTATTTCCCCACCATCGTAGTCGGGAATCTCCAGCACTACGTCCTGCTCCACTACTGACTCGGAGTCACTGTCCTCAATCCCTGCCATCTCTCCCTCCTCCCCCCCAGCTGTTCTGACCATACCAATGGAAAGGCTGATATATATAAAAGGTCATAAAAGGTCCCAGGGGAAAAAAAAAAGGGGGGTGAGGGGGAATCTTACACTTCAGCCATTGTGCTCAGTACCTCATATCCTATGTACCCATACAGAGCGTACACCATCACCCTGAAGTAGGTGTCGATACCCTTTAGAAGGCTTTTTTTAAGGTTCGGTGCCTTGGCGATTTCGGCGAGGGTGTCGAGGTGGATTTTGGTGTGCTCTTCAATTCGTTTGAAGTGCGCTTTTTGCGCCACCTCTTCGTCAGCTGTGAAGGTGGAGATTTCCTGTTCGTGTCCTTCTTGCGCCCTGGACTCGATCACCTTGATCTCCCTCAGAGCTTCTTCCGACTGTTTTAATAGAAGTTGGAGTTCCAGTTTATCGGCTTTTGCTTTAGCTATCTCGTCGCTGTTTCGCTGCTGCAGTTCAGCAACGGCGCGAGCTGTTTTGTGTTCCTCCTGTCTGAGCGCAAGGAGGTTGCGTTGCATTACTAAGTTATCCCGTTCTTGTGCGATGGCTGCAGCTTTCTTGGAGAAGCGAATTTTTATGGGTTTGATTCCCTTCCTTCCCGTGTACTTTACTGTGGAGAATTTCTCGCTAGCTTCGCCGAGACTGGTAGATGCAGCTACCTTCTGTTCCCTTCTCTTCCGGCGTGCCTCGTCATATACTGAGTCGTCCAGCGATTCCACGTTGCGGATCTCCTTCAGGATAGCCGAGTGAGTGGCCATTCCCTCTTCCATCATCTTTTTGTGTGCCGCTTCTTGTGCCATCATCAGCTTCTTGTGCTCCAAATACACCAGCGACCCCTTCCCCATAAGCTCCAGTTGCAGGTCCTGCAAAGGTTTGGCAACATCAACATTCATCTTGGAAAGCATCGACAGGAACACCCCACGGGACGACATACTTTCTTGTCTTTTTGATAGTTTTTTTTTTCTTTCCCTATAATACTGCATGCAATTGAAAGGAGGTGGTGGTGGGGGGGAGGTGGTGGTGTATACAAACAAACAACTTTCTTTCATTTTTTTTTCTTCTTGTTTCTTTTTTTTTTGTTTTCTTCCTTTTCTATTTTTTTTCATTTCAAGCACATAAAAGGAGGGGGGGGGGGGGGGGGGGGTGAACACAGTTCCTCTCCAAAACCTTTTGTCCACCCCTACATTCTGATGTACCCCACACGTGGCAATATCTCACCGTCGCTTCTATCCCACTGTATATATTTGTTTTTGTTTCTTCTTCTTTTTTTTTTTTTTTTTTCCATCCAAATTCGTCCCTTAATACCTCATCCACAAAGGACTCCCAAAAACCTTTCTTCTTCTTTGAAGAAACAGGCTTCGAAACCGACTTCACGACGCTGTTCACAGGGTTGATGGGGGCGACACGCGGTTTGTCATGCAAGCCTTTGGCCAGCCGGTTAACTAACTCACGCTTGTCAAGAGTAGTGCATCGTTGCTGCCGCTCCCAGTTCTCGACGATGTTGTTCCACTCCACAGGCGTGGTGTTGAGGCTACCCGACGCGCATGAAGAGGATACCCTGAGGGTGTAGCTATCGTGCGGGAGGTGCCTTCTCAGGTCGTGCACAATGAACTCCCAGAACGCAGGTGCCGCACGGAAGGACACTTCATCGCCCCCACATCCCCGAGTCGGGGTGACTGTGATAACATGTCTATTCGCCTCCTTCCACGCCTCGGTGTAGGAGAAAAGAAAGTCCTTGTTCACCCTGATGCTTTCGCCGGTATGGCTAGCGGTAACTAAGTAGTATGGTGGATCGTCGGAGTAATCACACAACTGCGTGGAGAGCCGGAAGAACATCCAGAAGTCTGTGTCGGCTGGCACCACGAACTCTTTCTCGCTCAACCCCAACGCCGTGTTCTTCTCACGTTGTTTGATCATAAGACGCGACTGGTGGAGGTACAGGAACGGGAGGAACGGAGGCATCGAGGGGACCACCACATCCATCACGTTGGAGGTGATGGCTGGCGAGGGGGGTTGTGGTGTGCGAGGTGGGGAGGCTTTCACTTTGCTGTTTTGCATCTCAACACGTAACGCTACTTCTGCTTTATACACAACTTCGCTGTTTTCCCCTCTTAGCGACACCAAGCCACCATGTGTCTCCAGCATCAAAACCTCCTCCCCCTCCGGTCTGGCTATCCGTAAGATATCCTTCACGTCATGCAGCACACCCTCCCCAGACCCAACGTCACAGATGTGCAAAACACCATCATATAAACTGACTCCTCTCTGCAGCCCTTCACACCAAAACGTGCCTAGCCATTGCTGCGTCATTCATTCATTATTTTCCGCCTTTTTTTTTTCTCTTCTTCTTTTTTCCCCCTTCTTCGTATTTTAATAAAAGGAAGAAGAGCAGGAAAAGGGGGGGGAAGAAAAAAAGGGGTGCACAAAAAAAAAGAGGGGAACAACAGGGAAGAACATGGGTCGGGGTGGGAAGGGGAGAGGAAGGGGGCGCAGGTACAAAAAAAAAGGAAGAATTCTTTTTCAGTTTCTTTCTTTCTTTTATTTTTGTTATAAAAATAAACTTTTTTATCTAAGAGAGCACAAAGGTGGGGGAAGGTGAAGCTCGGTGGGGGGCCTCTTTTTCATTGGCTCTACAGCAGATTCTTTTGTTAAAAAATGGGGGGGGGAGGCTTAAGGAAAAAAAAGAAGAGGAGAGGAGGTATAAAAAAGGGGGGGGAGAAAAAAACGCACACTTTCCTTCCCCTCTCCTTTTGTCTCCACCCACTACCCCCCCCCCCCCCCCCCCTTGAAAAGAAAAAATTCCCCGAATTTTGAAACGGTCGTTCAACAAAAGAAAAATCTAAAAATCTACAAACAAAAGAAGAAGAAAAAAAAAAAATACCCCTCCTCCCTCAATAGTACTTCCCAGGAGTGTCCGTAAAAGTAGGAGAGGTGCCTCTGGGCATAGAAGCGGTGAAATGAGAGGCCCGCTCCATTTGCTGTTCCAGTCGTTTAATCTGCATATCAGCTGCCTCCACACACTGGTCAAGCTCGGCTTCCTTGCGATTGAGTGACGAGGTCTCATCTAGGATGGTGTCGAGGCGTGTCTGCATGGTGTCCCGCTCCTTTCTGAGCTCGTCCAGTTCTGCCTCCGTTCTTGCGATTACTTCTTTGGCATCTTGCAGCTCGTCGCCCTGCTGTTCCATCATGGTTAGCTGCCTTTGGTACATTTGAATCTGGTCTTGGAGGATCTGCATGTTCCCTGCCTTGTCCCTCATGCGCGAGAGCTCGCCGAGTAGTCGTGTGTTCTGCTCGTTCACTTCTTCGTATTGTTTCAGTATACGCTGGTTCTCTGCAGACAGCAGTTCCTTGTCCTTCTCCAGCTCCTCCTTCGACCTTCTCCCGCCCCTGCCCGCGGCCAACGCGAGGCTCCTGTTCTCCCTTTCCATCGAGAGCCTGTGAGTGTCGAGCTCATCGATTCTTTGCTGGTTGACCTTCACAATTGACTTCACCTTCTTGTTCTCTTCTTCCAGCCTTCTCACCTCGTCCATCTTGTCCTTGACCGTCCTTTCGTGGTCTAATGTTATCGCGCGCAGTTGTCCTTCGTATTCTAGCAGCTCGCTTCTCTTCATGTCCAGTTCTCTTGTCCTCTCTTGGTTCTTTTCCATCAGTCTCTTCATCTCGTCGTGGAGTGCTTGGTTCTCCGCCCGCAGTTCCACCACTTGCTTCGAGAGAGCCCCGAACTCCATCCGCATGGAGGTTCCGTCGAGCCTCTCCTTGTCCGCCACCTTTTGCAGGTTCGACAGCTCTTGCGTCGTGTTGTTCAGATCCCTCCGCAGGTCGTCGATCTCCCTCTCGTACATATTCTTGCTCAGGGACAGCTCTTCCTTCAGCTGGTGCACTGCTAGGTTTCTGTCCTCCTCTACCGACCGCTTGAGATGTGTCATCTGCTCTGCACCCCTTGCCAGCTCTTTTGTCGCTCGGTCCCTGTCGTCCTGCACCTCTGTCATTCTGCGTGTCATTACTTTCAGTTCGTCACTTAGTCTGCTGCACTCCCTGTCCGTCTCGACCCTCATCTGCACCACTACTGACTGGTGTTCTTCGTTCTTCGCGTGCATCGTTTCCTTGTGCGTGTTTATCTCTGTCTGCAGCGTGTTTCTTATACGCGAGAAGTCCTGTATGTCGATCTCAAGTACGCGTATCTTGTTCTGCATTTCCTTGTTGCTCCTCACCGCCTCTGTCGCCTGGTCCTGGTACCTCACCTTCTCCGACTCCGCATGCTGCAGGTTGTCCATAAGCTGCTGCAGCGTCTTCTCATGTTCCTTGGTCTTCTCCATATTGTTGCGGATGGCAGCAGATCCCTTCCTCAGCTTGTCCTCGAGCTGCTTGTTTTCGAGTTGCAGGCTGTCGATCTGGTCTTGCAGTTGTCCTTCTGTGTGCTTCGATAGCTTCGACTTGTCGTTATCCGAGTACCTAGCAAGCTCAGACCTTGTAGTGTTGAGTTGCGCCCAGACTTCCTTGTTTTCTCTCAGCAACGTGAGCACGAGCGCATTGCTCTCCTCCTCCACTTCCTTGATCAGGAACTTGAGGCTGTCCTTCATGCCCTCGTTTTCAAAGGTAAGCCTCTGCAACATCTGCTGCTGTTCCGTGATGGTGCTCGTCAGCTCCGACGTGATGACAGTGAACTGCGCATCCTTGCTCTCCCTGTCCTCCCCTATCCTGTCCAGCGAGTCGCTGAGCAGACTCCTGAAGTAGTCCATAAACTGATGCTGCTTTTCGCGGAGGGCGTCTGCAGAACCAGATGTTCTGACGAGGTTTTCCTTCCAGTCTTTAACCTCTTCTTCTCTGTCCATCTGCTGCTTTCTGATCGCTTCTTGCTGTTGATCAATGATCTCCTGTCTAGCCCGAAGCTGATCCCTCAGGTTGTCTGTGGCCCTCTGCTGGTCCCTGTGCATTTGTCTTTCGTTCTTAATAATCTCCTCTGCCTCCTTCATTCTGTCATCGAACTCCTTCACGCGCGCCACAACTGTTGAGTACTTGTTTGTCAGTGCCACCTTTGACACTTTCTCCTCGTTCAGTTTCAAACTCATCTGCAGCACCTTTTCGTTGGCTGTTTTAAGGTCCCTCTTCACCCTACCTAGTTCGCTTTGACTGCTGCTCAACCTGTTTCTCAGCAGGTTGCTCTGTACCCCGACCACGTTCCCCTCGTCAGGTGTGTGCGGTGCGCTGTCCAATCCGAAGGGCGATGCCATCCCCAGCCCACCCCTCTGCCCCAGGGGAGTAGTCGGCGGCGGCCTTGCTGGTTTAAAGGCGCCTTGGGACATAATTACCTGTAAAAAGTAGCGGTGGCCACAGAATGGAAAAAAGGAAATCTCTTAAGGGATAGGTTCCGAAACTAATGAATGAGGTGGGTCGGTGAGGGCGTCTATTCTTCGAAGCAGCAGAGAAATGTCAAGGGCTACTCAAGGGCTATGGGGACTGAGTAAGCCACATTCTTGACTCGCTCAAGGGGGGTGTTTTCTGAGTATTGTTCCGTTTGCTGGGAGTTCGGTTCACACGGGATTGTTCCAAGAGAGTAGCGTTCGCTTATGCGAGAGTTAGAGTTGGCGCAAGGGCTGGAACAAGGGTCATCATCGTGGTAGGTCTCGAAGCCTGTCGCACGGTCGACGAGGTTCCAGTCGTCAGTGTCCTTGCGCGTCACAGCACAGGTCTCAGTTTTGTACATAGCGGCAGCGAGGCCCTTCCCGAAACCCTTCACAGTGCGTGCCAGCATAACAAGCATCACCACCCTCGCCAACACGCAGAGCCCAATAGTCGTGTTGATTAGAATTAAGGCGGCGGTGGTCTCTTCGTTAGCAGTGATGTTGTTGCTCTCGACGGTGTTTATGCTCTCATGACGGACGACGTCTGTCTTCAGCTTCTCGTAGTTGCTGTTCAAGTGCACGATACCAACGACAGACAACACCGGTTGTGCAAACGAGAACACTGCAAAGATCGTCAGGTAACTCGAGTCTTCAAGAGACACCCATCGTAATGTCGCAATGTACAGCAGCACGAGTGCTACAAGATACACAGCAAGCGACAATTGAGCCACGAGCGTGAGGTCGAAGTAAAAGCCTGCGATGATCAGTGTGAGCGCAGTGGTCTGGATATCCGTCTTCAGCGAACTTAGCCAGTATTGAAATGTTTTGTAAAGCCTGACGATGTGGAGCTTTGCCCCGACTGTGACGTAGATATGTCTGCCGTAGTCGTTGAACATGGTCTTTGAAAGAGCTAGGTAGCCTATCTGGCAGATGGTGACAGCTGCGAGGATGAGGGACTCGGTGATCTCGTGGGCGTAACCGCTGGTCATGAACCGCGAAACGAAGAGGAACCACAGTCTGACTGTGATGAGACCGCACCCCAAGTTGAAGACAACCAGCAGCATGGCGTTCTCTTTGAACACCGCATCGCATCCAAAGTACAACAAAAAGATCGCTCCCACCACCGTCATCATCCACAAGAACTTCCCATACCTATCCTCTGGCTGCTCTATCATCATATATATTGCCCCCGTTGACACCAGCGTAGCTTCCAGCACCGTTAGTGCAATGAACACTTTCGGCACCCATGCCCGCTCCCTCAGATCCAGCTCCTTCCACCCCTGTCTGAAGATACGGACATCATCCATAATCTTTTGCTTCATATCTATCAGCAACGCACACATTGTTGTAGAGCAGGGGTGCTGCAATAGGTTAAAAATGGGGTGCGATCAAAAACAGTCAAATCACTGGAAAGCTTTTATATACTGCCCTTTGCTGAAAGAAATGAGACAATCTGTGGAACAGAGCGCGTACAGGAAAGGTATGTAGACCAGGCTCTCCGGGAGGATGGTGGGGATAGTTTGCTCGGCAGTCTTTTCAAATGAGAAGCAGGAGAAAGGTTTAGGAGGAAGGGGCTCAGTACAGCGGCATGTGTCGGGAGTGGAGTGGGGGAGGGATGGGGCGGGGTCGGACGGCCTGAGGAGTGGGTTGTTTAGGAGGTTGAGGTAGGTGAGCGATGTGACGAGGGGGTGCAGGGCCTCTGTGAAGAGTGTGATGCGGTTGTCTTCTAGAGACAGTGTTCTAAGTGAGCGCAGCTGTGCGAGGGACTCCGGGAGCGAACGCAGCTCGTTGCCGCCAAGGTACAACTCTTCGATGTACTTCAGCCCACACAAAACACTGGGCACTTCACCAAGACAGCACTGGGTGAGGTCCACCCTTGTAAGCCTCAGCCCCGTCAGTGTGTTTGGAATGCATCGTAGCCTCTTGTTCTGCTTCAACATAAGGTTCTTCAGCCCTTTCACATCTCCAATAGTGTACGGCACTTCTGTAAGCCACTCCCTGCCCTCCAGCCAGAGGCTGAGGCACCCACTGTCCTTCACAGTTTCGATGTCCTGTCGGGCCAGTTCATACGCAGCGTGCTCCATGGCAATGGACGCAACCCGACGTGTCGACTGCATTGTGAGCTCAAAGGGATTACGCCGAAGAACAAGAGAAAAAAAAAATAATGAAGTAAAGGGTGCAATTTTAGGAAAACAGAACCACATGGAAGATGAAATAGTATAAAAGATAAAGGAGGCCCGTGTTGGTTACAGGTACACCTCGGCCGAGCTGTAGCTAATTGTTCTGTTCCAGCCAGGCCCCGGGTAGCTAAGATTCCGTGTTCGTGCAGGTTGCTGCCTGTTCGTCAAACCGATGGGAGGAAGCTGCGAACGACACATCCGATGTACTTCTTTACATCCCCATGTTATCCCTCCTCCTTTTTTTAATAAAGAGGGTTCACCCCTTACCCCCTCACCCCCTTCCAAACGACGTCTCGATGTCGTTGACGAGGTACTGCAGCGTGCGGTCTGTGTGGGTGTGTGTGTTTCTTCTTTTTCTCTCTCTTTCGTTTGTCCTATTCCCTCAACACACCGTATCGTTCGTTCAAACTATTGCCTGCTTCGATCTCTCGCTTTTGTGTCATTGTGTACCCCTTGTTCTCTAGTATCTCCGCTGTCAAAGGTGCGAACCTATGGTGGAACAGCGTCACTGCATTCTGTGAATTGTACAACTCGCCAATAGAGTCCATCCTCTTGCAGAGATGCTGCACCCTTTCTAGATCATTTGTTGCGTCTTTCTTTGGACGGTAAGCCGGGAAGAGCCTCTGCAGGCTGCCGTAGTCTTCGGTGTCACCGCCATGAAGACAAGCGGGGTGCACCACATGCCACGGCCAAGGGGCCCGTTGCTTCCTCCACCTCTCCCAAGGGAGCAGAGCGGTGGGCTTTGCCTTTATATAGCTTCTTCTTATGTACTCCTTGCTGAAACCCTCACAGTACACGCTGTCTGCCATGCTCTCTTCGACGAACTTGCATACATTGTCCCAAAACGTAGGGAATGCGTAATCGTACAGTGGTATCACCACTACTTGCATCGGCTTCGTTGGGATGCTGCCCTTCCTGTCCATGTCCTTGATCTCTTCCATGTTCAACTGGAACACGTGTGCTGCTGCTACCACTGACGTGTCTGTTAGAAGGTGATTTGTTTCTTCCGTTTTAAGGTTCCCAACATACAGGTCCCCGAACTATGATCCAGATTTTTCTTGTACACAAACTCTTGAGGGAGATACTTCCGCAGAACCACTCTACTGGCTCGCATTTTTTTCTTTTTTCTTGCTGCGAAAATAAAACTCAAAACTTCCCCCTCTGTGATATTTATCAGATTGCAAAATTCAAACACATAACGTACCATCTAAAGGGGGGGGGGGGGGGGGGGGGGGGGGAGGTCGGTCAGCCGCTGAAGGAGACAGAGCGTGATGTGGTAGAGTCTCCTTTGCTGGAGGCGACGGAGCGTGTGTCATCCGTGATGACAGCCTGCTCTTCTGTGTAAGCGGAGAGGGTGCTGATGACCCAGTTGGAGGAGCCGTTGCAGAGGTCGAAGACGGCGTAGGTGATCCACTCATGCGAGAAGGCGATGAGCAAGGACACCACCGCACAGTCAAGGATGAGAGCTGTCCAGTAAGGCAGTGCCATGGTCACTGCAGTGCGCAGCTGGATGTAGGCCTGCATGGTAGGCTGTGCCCACGTGGTCAACAAGTACAGTGCCACCAGCACGGACACCCCCCAGAAGAGAACCCCTCTCGTGAGCGTGCTCCGCGATGTCCTGTTCTTCTCCAAATGCAGCAGGCCCATCAATCTGGTGTGCAGTGCCTGTGTGTACACCTGCTCTTCCACAAGTCCTTTCATCCTCTCTCTGCTCTCATTCACTTCCACCAACGCACGTTCCAGCCGCAGGTTCTCTTGCTCCATGACCATCAGCTTCTGCAGCACGTCGTGTTCTCTTTCTGTCGAGAACTGCAGCTTGTACTTCAACGCTTCCTCGCGTGTCTTGAGCTGCTGCAGGTACATCTCCATCCTGCCGTCACCATCGGCGCCAGAAGGGTGCGACCCGTTGGTGAGGGGCGTGATGACCTGCCGCACGTCTACGATGCTATCGTTGCCTTCGTCTTGCAGGAAGCTAGAGGCAGCGTTCGGGTTGAGGGCGCTGTTGGGAGACTGGGAGTATGAACGCTTGCGGGGCGTGGTGGGGGAACGACGGAAGCTGGAGGAGGGGTTGAGGTTCACGGGGGCAACGGTAGGCTGGTTGGCGTTGCACATGAAGGAGACACTCCCTGAGCGCAGTCTGTTCTTTGCGCCGGCCATGGCAGAAACAACCGCAGCACTCTTATCGCCCAGCACCACAGAGGACGGCTCGGGGAGGGACTGTGAGGAGTTAGGTCCCGAGACGACTTCCTTCTCTATGCCAATGCCTTCGTGTGCTAGCATCACCGTTAGTGCACGGGCAGCTGCCATCAGCTTGTCGTTCCTGCAGTTCGGGTGCGCGTCGACGTAGGAGGTGATGATGTCTAGCCGCAAGGACGCCGACTTCAGCATTTGCTGGATGCGCCTCTCCGTCGCCTCCACCATGTCCGGTGAGGGGATGCTGCCACTTAGCATCCTGAAACTTTCCACAAACTCATTTACCTGCGCAAGAACATTAGAACTGTTCTCCGCAGTCACTGGTGCCCACCTGCCGATAGACATCTACGGCAATCCTGAGGTGGGGTGCTTGTGCTGGGAAGAAGAAATAAAAAAAAAGAAAAATAAAATTTAGCTGTTTGGAAAAACGGTGCTTTCAAAAGGGGTGCGCTTACTCCCTTTTCTCCTTTGCGTATGCCTCGATGTAACTCAAAATATCCTCTGGCCTATCTTTTATCATGCTGCTGATCAAGGCATCAATCACACTAGGCACCTGCTTCATCACGAGCCACTCTCTGTCCGCTGCCTCCGTCGACATATCTTCTTCTTTCTTCTTCTTGGCTTTTACCTATATTACAGTGTTGTGTTTGCATTCCCCTTTCCCCCCCCCCTTTTTTTTTGAAAACCAATGCACAAAATAGTAATTGGCAAGAAGCACATAAGTCTAAAAAGAAAATGGTTGGGTAAAGGCAGTTTTTTTTTTTTTTTTTCTTCTTCTTTTTGTTCTCCTCTTTTTTTTTTTTCTGTCATAAAAAGGAAAGTCAATGACAGTGGTGACAAGCGCACGAAGAGAGAGCATTGCTTCTTTTAGTTGTTATTTCTCTTTCCCCCCCCCCTCTTTTTTTTTCTCTTTTGGAGAAAAAAAAGATGGTTTTATGAGACAATATATAAAAAAAGAGAAAATGAATAAGAAGGAGTGCTTCGCTGGTGACATGGGGTCTAAAAGAAAAAGGGGGCGGGCAAACAAAGTAAAAGGACCCCTGAAGATCAAAAAAAAGAGAAAAGATAAAAAAGAAGAGGCCGGGGGGGGGGGGGGGATAAACATACCTCGGGCGTGAGGTAGACTCTAACAGATCAAATAATCAAAAAAAAGGGGGGTATTATTTTTTCTTTTCTTTTTTTTTTCTTTTTCTTCTTCCTCTTCTCTATTTCCCTTCTTTCACCGGATCAGCAATGCGTCGCGCTTTGCAGCAGGCTTACGCTTTTTCGTGGTTTTTTTCTTCTCCTTAGGTTCCTGTTTAGGTTCTGCTTGCCCTGGAGAGGAGGCTTTGGGGGGTGTGGACTTTTGCTTCTTCGGCTTTGGCTCTTCTGCAGGGGGCTTCGTGACCTTCTTCTTGATGATAGGTTTCACAGCACCCTCAGGGGCCACTTCAACGGAACAAACAGGACATTTCTTAGACTCGGAAAGCCATTTATCGATGCAATCCAGGTGGAAGACGTGGGGGCAGGACAGATGGCGCATGACATCACCTTCTTCAAGCTCGCACATGCACACAGCACACTTCTTGTCAAGAACATCTAAATCCTCAGAGAAGGTCATTTTGACGGTCCTCTTTTCGATCTCGCCTGGTGCCAGACCAACGTTGACCTTCCCAACAGTGTCGCACAGCTCCTGGAGCTCCTCGTAGCTCATGCTGTCAACGTCCACCTGTGGCGCCAGCACCCCCAGGCCCATCTCGCTCAGGTGTTCTTGTATCAGTGCGAATGACTGCAGGCTCGACATGCCCTGCGACTGTGCTGTCCTCAAGATGTCCATCACCCGCATCATTCCTTGCATGTCCATCTCCTCGTCCTCCTCTGTCCCCTCCTCGCCGGAGAGCTCGCTCTCGTCTTCCATCCTCCCCCCGAATAGCTCCTCGTCGCCACCCTCAAATCCATCCATCAGCGCCTGTTTTGTTTCGGGGTATTTTTTATTTTTTTATTTTTTTATTTTTGTTTCAATACCTGCATCCCGTCCTGCTGCTGCATGTAATACTGCTGCTGTGCAATATCCCTTAGCAGTGCTAACCGTGCCTTTTTTTTTTTTTTTTTTTTCTTCTTCTTTTTTTACCGCCTTTTATCCCCCCTTCACACCTCCAGATCATTCTCATCCGGCCTCAGATCAGCGGGGAGCGAGTTCTCCAGCTCTTCGTATTCTAGCAGCTGCAGTCGCAGCGCGTAGTTGTTGTCGTCCCCTGCCCCGTCCTCCGTCGCCTCCTCCTTCGCTGTCTCAGGCCTCTTCTCTTCCTTATCAGCTTCGGGGCTCAGCACCGACCCCAAAAGGTCTGAGGCACTTCCATTATCACCCAAACCCGCCATGTTCCTAGGCTAGTGTGGGACAAAGTAAGTGGAAATAGGGGGGAATGGGGGGGATACAGCAACAAAGAGAGGTGTAAACTATCTCTTGTTCCTGTCGCGCACACCCACCAGAGGTCGCGAGGACAGCCCTACGTACGAGCTCATGTCTTGGAGGTCTGCGATGGGTATCTCGTTCTGCACGGGGAACCAGTAGCTCAGCTGCGTGGCAGCATTGGGAAGGTGCTTGATGGGCTGCTGTTTGGGCTTCAGCATGCTGGAGGGCATCAGGGATTCCAGACTAACACTGGAGATTACGGGCATGGCAGGGGGGAGCTTCCGCGGGCGAGGCGGGGATATCCTGTACCTGTGGCCGTTCTGGAAGGTGATAGGACGGTCCATCTCACGCTGGTAACTAACAACTGCATTTTCGAACACTGACGCTGTCTCGGGTGCTAAGGTCATCTGCGACGTATGCGCCTGAGGCGACGGCCTGTCCGAAAGCTGCTGCACATGCACCGGGACGGGAAGGGGGCTCTTCACGTGCAGGTCTAAGACCTTCGGTGGGTGTGTCCCGTAGCTAGTTGGCCCTGTGCCCTGCGTACCTATGCCACTTGTTCTATAAGCTGCCTCAGGTCCTGGCACTGTGCTTCCTCCTCCCATAGCTGCCACAATAGCTCCTATCTGCCCTTCTTGTGCTGCGGCTGCTGCGGCTTGCTCATCACGGACAAACGTAGAGGGCTGCATGTGCCTGTCGTGCCGGATGGCAATGACACCTTGCAGTTCTTTGGCACTGTGGCTTGTTGTTTCTTGTTCTCCAGTAACTGGGGACCCCCTCACAGTGGCTGCGGTGGTAGGCGGGTCCCTCGCGACACGGTCTGCTGCCTGAAGCGGCATGTTTACCGGATGAAAGGAAACCTGTCGCAGCTGACTCTGTGGGACGTACTCTATCTGACGTGGCTGCGATGTGCCCGCAAGTTGTGCGGGAGGCACCCTGTGCAGCACGGGGTCGGTGGGAACAGGGGCATGGACAGGTACAGGAGAATAATATGGATGCTGCGCAGCGGTTCTGTGGTTCTCCTCTATAATCGCCTTGGAGCTCTTTCGAATGATCTTCACGACGCGTTCCATGTACATCTCACGTTGCGTTAAGAGTGATGCCTTTTTTTTAGCCCACTTGTCCTCCCACTTCTTCATCCACTTCTCCATCCTGTCCCATACTGTTTCCTTCATGTTATCTTTCATCTCTTTCATGATGCGCTTCTCGATGGCCAGCGATGCCTCCGCCACGATGGCCTTGCGAATGTCTTGCTTCTCTTCTGGAGTCATGTTGTTCAAAGCTTCTACCTCCATGCTGAGTGCCTTGTTGGCATCTAGTTCGTGTTCGTATTTCTGCTTTGTAGTTGTATATGTCTCGATCAATGTGTTCAGATTCTTTATGATAACTTCAAAGCCCTGCTGCAGCTGTTCCTCGTTCGGCATCCGCACAGAGTCATCCACAAGTGCTGCTTGCAACATGTCTGCAATGCGTAACATGTATGACCACACGAACTCCTCTCGGTCTCTTTGGGCCATATCGTTAGAGAGAGCTGCCGCCTTCAGTTCTTCGAGCTGTGCTTCGGTTCGCTTCAGGGACAGCAGCGTCTGCGGGTCAGGCTCTACCTTCACTTCTTGCGCTGGGGGTGTCGGGGGCCTTGGTGGAGTAGGCGGCCTTGCGTCGACAGCAGCGTCTCTTTCTGCCACTGCTTGCATCAGCTCTGCGGTCTTGCGCTCTAGTAGTTGGCTGTTGTAGTCGAGCCTCTCAGTGGCTTTGTCAAGCTTGGCCTGCAGCTCTGACACTTCATTGTGCGCTGCTTTCAGCCTGCTTTCATTTTTGTTAAGCACTTGCTGTTTCTCTAGCTCAGCGCAAGTCTTTTCATGCTTGGCTTTTAGCTTCTGGTGTTCCCGCTCATGCTGTGTCACCTGTGCAGTAAGTGTGGCGATCGTCACTTCTGCTGAGGCGAGATTTTTCTTCATGATAAGAAGCTCACCTTCTGCAGCAGTGCACTTCTCCTGCATCTCTATTAAACCGTCCTGAGCCGAAAGATTCTGCCTTAGAATGGTGTCCTCCAAATTGTCGATTTTCGACTTCAGTGTCATAGCGTGCATCTTGAAAGCCATCATATCTATTTTGTTTTGGCTTGCCTGCTTCATCAGCGCTTCGTTGACAGCCTTCTCGATCTCTTTCTTGTCCTTCCTTTCATTCTCTGCGGTATCGATCATCCCTTGTTGGTTCATGGACGCGATTTTTAACACTTCGATGGTCGCCTTATAGTCCTCAATAAGGCACTCGTAGGCTTCTATCGCTTTGCGATGCTTTTCTTCGGCTTCTTCCATCTTCGATTGGTTCTCCGATACAATTGTGTTCATCTTGTTCTGGATCACATGGTTCTTGTCGCGAGTTCCTTGCAGCAAGCGGAATACCTTGTCCTCCCTCCCCTTCAGCGATTCCAGTGCTTGCTTATATTGTTCTTGATCGGTTTCTCGCACCTGCTGCAACGACCTCCTTACCATTTTTTCGTAGTTCCCTTGTTCGATGGGGCTTCTCTTGTCGGGTTTCTTGTTTTTTTTCTTCTTTATGGTTTCTTTCCCGTGTGGCTTCTTCACTCCCTTGCCGTCTTTCTTCCCTGCTGTGGCCTTCTTCTTATCCGTTTCTGTTTTCTTTTTATCGTCGTCGCTACTCCCGTCGCCTATCTTTGTCGGCATGTAAACCATGTCCTGCTGTTCTTGTTCTTTCCCCCTGTCTGCTTCCTCTTCAAGTATCGTTACGCGGTGCTTGCCCCCTTTCACTTTTTCCTGGGTTCTGTCCGTGGAACGCTCTGCTTCATTCGTGACTTCCTCCTCTTCTTCTTCTTCTTCTTCTTCTTCTTCTTCTTCTTCGAAGGACAAGTCCCTTATAATTGCCTTGGGATTGGTTGACTGCATTGCTTTCTCTTTCTCTTTCGGTCCGTGTGCGGTTGCGTCCTCTTCCTCTTCTTCTTCTTCTTCTTCGTCGCCAAAGTCGAGCTGCTTGTCATGTCCCTTTCTGAAGAGCTGTCCGAAGGCCGTTGCATAACCCTTGCGGTACGACGCTTTTTCCTTCTTGAAGTCTTCGGGCTTTCGGTCTGCACCCAGAACAAGCTCCATGCACTTCTGGTCATCGCTGACAGTACTCTCTTTGTCAGACTCTGTGCCACTCTGGCCCTGCTCCACCACTTTGCTCAGCACCGGCCCCAAGTACCGCTTCCCAGTGGGCACATTATTTGCAGTCTGCCTGGGTGACTTCAGTTGCCCCTCATCCATAACATGGCACCTGGTTGTGATGGATGTGATGCTGCGTCAGGTGAAGAAACTTTGAAAAACTCTTATACAATATACAGGTGTGTGGACAATGTCCAGGGTTTCTAACTAATGGGTTCTAAGTGAAAGCAAAGAAGTTATTAACAAATGATGCAGCTTGCACGACGCTGCCGGGCTGAAAAGGCGGACGAGGATGTTGAAGAAGTAGGGGAGGAAAGGGAAGGTTTCTTGGACGTGAAGTTGATTTTACTCAGGACACAGATGGTTGCCTTGCAGACCCAACACGGCGCGTCCCACGGCAGGGCGAAGAGGTCGGAGCTGCAGCAGACATCGCGGCCATCTTCTAGAACCTTTGCTTGGTAGGCCAGCTTTCGCCTGAAGTCCTTTTCGAGTGCATCCTTCAAGCAGAACATGCACACACTTGTCTTGCAACACTTCAATACAAATATCTTCTGATACCGCAGCTTGCAACCACCGCAGGTATATTTCTCCCCATCAGCTAGCGGGTGTACCTTCACCATGTGGCGCAGTGCATCCCCGTCACCTGAGTGTGTAGATTAGCTTATCGTTGCATCAGACGAGTATACTACAACATCAAAGGGTGGGACACAGGGTAGTGAGAGAAAGAAATAAAGGTAGGGCTTATCAACAACAGGGGGTATCTATGGTCTGGGGTGCGGCTCTACCCTATCCGGTGTGCCGCAGCAAGATCGATCCAGTAGTCCCTTATAAGGGTGAGGATGTTCGTCTGGACCTGTGGTGGGTGTAATGTAGTGTGTGTCAGTACCTCAGTAGGCAAATTAAGCCCTTGCATGTCCTTCCCTGTCTGCTTGTACAGCTGGGCGGCAGTCACAATATTGTTTGCAGCGAAATCAGATGCATATTCCCTGTGGTTTTCTGCAGTCTTAGTTGATGCATACCCCAGTCCTGCTTTGTTTAGGACATCTTCAGTGGACTGAACAGCCTGCTGTGCGGGTGCCTGTGGCGTTGTTCCACGCGACTGCCGCGACAGTGAATGCTGCTGTGGTGGCATAGCAGGAGGTACCGCAGGGGTCCTTTGCGGTGTGGCGGCTCGTGGTGGTACCTCGGGTGTGTCACTTGGAACGCGCGGAGGGAAGTCAATGGGCAGCCCTGCTGCGGGCACAGGTGCACTCACGGCAGGTGAGTTCACTGGTGCGTAACTATGTTTTGCATAGCCACTACCGCTGCGTGCGTCGTAGCTACTAGCAGGCACCATAGGGCTCGACACCCTTGCGGGGAGGGGGGAATCGGGCCCTCGCCTGTGCGGTGTCCCGTTCCCGTTGAGAAGCGTAACGGCTGCTTTGGGCGACTCGAGACTGGAGGAGGAAAGCGGTGGGGGTGACACGACACCCGCCACCCGACTGTACCCACTAGGCCCGCTTCCCGAAGGTATGGAACCCGAAGGCACGGGACCTGGTGAGATCAACATCTTGTAACTATGCCTTGGGGACATGGCTGTTCTGGGGGGTGGGATGGAGGAGAGCGAAGGTGCAGCGGTAGGAACAGGCCTGGTTTGTACAGGGGACTGATAACGTGGGCTGCCGAGACCGACGGCACTCATGAAATCGTGCTGTGCCCTGCTCCGCGTGAGCGCGGCCGCCTGCTTGGTATCTTTGTCGTATTCCTTTTTGTAGTTCTCCAGCAGAACCACCGCCTTTGTAACATGCAGCGAGAGCAGCTCATCAAACTGCGACAGTACACCCCGCCACTCGATGCCTTCGTACTTTTGTGCCGCGAGAGTCTCGTGCAAGAGCCCTAGCTTCTTCGTCAGCTGTTGGATGGACTCCGGAGGTGGCACAGCCGTCATCTTGACCGCCCCCTTGCTGGGTAAAATATTAAGTCGCCAGAAGAGAAGCAATAAGTTGTCATGCATGTGTGGGGTGGAAATGGAATAGAAGGTAAAACATCTTTTTCTTTTCTTTTTTTTTTTTTTTTTTTTTTTGACTCTTTCTTCTTTATTCTTTTCATTCGCTCTTATTTTTCTTTCGTTTCCTCCCTTTTCCCGCTAGGCCGTGTGTCTTATCTCAAGTGGTTGAAACTCACAATAGAAAAGTGCGCTTTTTCTTCTTTCTTTTTTTTTTTTCAGCCTTCCCTTCTTTCATCCTTTTTCCCCCCTTCGTTTCCTCGTTATCAGTCATTCTCTTTCACATTAAAAATAGAATAAATTGGGACCCTTTTATATACAGCATTACACATGGACTATGGGTCGTGTTTTGGGTGCCCTGTTGCCCCCCCCCCCCCCCCCCCGTCCCCGACTCACCATATCCCAGGTGTTTTTTTTTTTCCCTTTTTTTTCTTTTTCGCTACTTTGGTTTTCCATCAAGGTTGCAAAATAGTAGTAAGGGGAAGGGGGGGGGGGGGGGGGGGTAACCAAACAGATAAGGGGAGGGGCATGAGGCCACAGATCAGGGTGGTAGTGCAGCAGGCTTACTCCTTCCTCACCTCTCCCTTCCATCTTTTTTTGTCACCTTTGCTCTCATTCAGTAGGAGGAACACCCACGAGAGAAAGAGAGAATAGAGCGATCCAAACCTCCCCTTTCTATCTGTATTAACACCTTGGTATTTTCTTTTTCCTTCTTTTTTTCTCTCTTCTTTCTTCTTCTTCTATCTCTTCTCTCTGGTTACAGAGGAGCATAAAGAGGGGAAAGGGGTGGGAAGAAGACGGGGGGGGGGGGGGGGGGGGGGGATTAGGGGCGAAAGGGAAATAGCAAAAAAGAAAAAAAGAAAAAGCCATTCTTTTTTTTTTCTTTTTTTCTTCTTTCTTTTTCTTTGAGTGTTTGCAAACATGAACAAGCGACCAATTCGGGGGCGTGGGGGCGTGGCCTAGTATCGTGCATTCTTTTGGCCTTTGTGAAAGGGATGGGAAAGAACAAGAAAGCAGAAAATAATTAAAGAAACACACACAAGCGCACCTTATGCGCATGGTGTAGCCTATAGCCGTTACCAGTCATGGCGCACCCACGAAAGAGGCAGCCCCGACTGCGACAAAGAGATCCCAATCACGATACCTCTTTTTTTTTTTGCGGCCCCCTTGTCTTTTCTATTTCTTTCATCACCCCCCCCCCCCCCCCCCCCTGTTCTTTTTTACTGTGGCTTTGCCCCTGGTGGCAATGGCGATGGCGTTCGTGAAGTCCTGTTGAAGGGAATAATAATATCATTAAATAAGCCCGCCCCCTCCATACTTCCTGCCCCCCGCTGACAAGCTGCGTGTCTCTCTAGCCTTTTGCTCCGGATGCTGTGGTGTGATGCTTCCCTCTACCATGTACTCATACCGGTGACACAGGCGTATCGTCTATAACTGTGTTTTCAATCTCCATCTGGTCCACGTCTGTGTAGATGCCCTGCGGTGGTTTATGTCTTAGGTATGTTAATACCTGTTTCAACTTCTCGATGGCGGCCTTCAAGCGTTTGATCTCAGAGGTCTCGATAGCTTTCTGTGGTGGGTTGCTTTACGTGTTTATCGCATACGGCAGGACTGTTGGTGATGAGCTTCACGCGTGATGCGTACTTAAGGGAGTTGACCGTCTCCTCAGTGTTGTAGGAGGCAGGCGAGATGTTGACAAACATAAGGGTCTTGGCGTTGCCGCCGATCGAGTCGGACATCAGCATCGTCAGCTTGTTGTCACGGTACGGGATGTGCCCCTTCCCACTGGACAGTGCGGAGATCACGTTCCCCAGCGCCGTGAGGCTCAGGTTGATGGACTGCGCCTCTGCTACGGCAGTCGGGTCCTCGACACCTGTCTTGGCCAGCCTCTCGCTCCCCGCAAGGTCGACGATGCTGAGCTTCCCGATGCTCGTCTGCTTCGTCTCCTTGTTTGTTGTTTCGATGATGATAGAGAAGATTAGGTGCGACCTACTGCTCAAGTCGTTCATCTTCGTCGCTCTTGTGTGTCTGTTCAACTGCCCGCTGTGGTAGTAGCGCTCTAGTTCGCTTAGGTTCTCGACACCCTGGCTCACCACGCCGTTGATGGTGACGGTTCCTCGTGCGTCCTTCTTGATATCCAAACGCACAGGGTCGAGGCTCTGGTCCCTGAGCAGGTCGTACAGCTTGTCGTTGTAGAGCTCCACCATGCTGCATGTCATGCTCACGTCGAAGGTGCCAGATATCGAGTTCAGCAAGTTCCACAGTTCTGACATGGACCTGGGGGCCACACCGGGCTGCTCGTCGGTGCCCGCGAGGGTGAAGGTCTTGCCGCTGCCTGTCTGTCCGTAAGCAAAGATGCACACATTGTACCCATCGACAGCAGACTGCACAAGGTGCTTGCAGTCTTCAAAGATGGCTTCTTGGGTGCTGTCTTCAGGGAAAGTGCTATCGTAAATAAACTCTTTTTTCTCTTTCATCTTCTCATCTGCGACCACCACAGACATCTCGTCAGGGAACTGCAGCACTTTCCTGTCCTTTCGCTGTACCTCCGACGTCACCAGAGGGCGGGTCCTGGCGTACACACGGATCTTGCCCTTCATGTCCTCGATGGTGTTGAAGTACTTCCTGGCCTTAATTTTCTCTTGCTTGTACTGGTCTTCCATCTCTGAGGCCTTTCTCACAGCTTCTGTCTGTGCGTTCTGCATGGCATCCATCTGTTTGTAGTGTTGCACGTGTTTTCTGCACATACCTTTTGACGCGACACCTCGCCCTCTTCTGTCAGCTGCTCGAAGGAAACCTGTGTGTTAATCTCCCTCACCCCGTACCTGTGCACATACCTTCAGTGCTGTCAGCTCTTGTTCGCTTTCTTGCAGCTTGCTCGACGCATCTTGCAGCGCTCCCATCTCCTTCCGGAGTTTCTGCAGTTCCTCTGTCTCAGCCTCTTTCCGCTGAAGGAGCTCATCCTGGTTCTTTGACTTGATCTCGAACTCTTTCTGTCGCTTCTTCAGCTTTTTATATTTCTCATCATTCTCCTTTAGCTTCGCTTCCTTTTCATCGAGCTTCTGTTGCAAGTCGGCTGCTGTGCTGTCCACTTCCTCCACATGTTGCGCCTATGGCCTTTATACGCTTGTTGTTATTCATACCTGAGTCGCCTCCAGTCTTTCGGACGCTTTGAGTAGCTTCTCCTTCAGGTCTTTAATCTCCTTGACAAGGTCGGACTCTCTTTCCTTCCAGGCAGCACTTTGCTCCTTCAGGGCCGTGTGCTTGTGTTGCAGGTCGTTACGTTCTGCTGTGATGCTATCCACATGCCCTGCTGCCCCCTCGGCGAGCTCCAACTTAGCCTGTTTGTGGTGGTAGCGTGGTCTCCGTAGTGTCATACCTGAAGTTCCAGAATATCGGTGCCCTGCATGGAATGGATTTTGTTCTTAGCCTCAGCGAGTTCTTTTTGAAGAGCTTTCACTTTAGCTGAGTCTGCACCAGCAGTGTCTGATTTGCCTGTTTGCCGCATGGTGCCTATCTCGCTGCGCAGGGTCTCGACTTCAATGCTGCTCTCCGTAAGCTGCTGCTTTGTAAAGTTGAGTTCTTGCAGTGAGGCCTTCATGCTTTCCTCTCTGGATTGATACTCTTTGATCTTCCTCTCGTCGACGGCTATTTGGTGCATCAGCTGGCCCACTTTGTCCTGCAAGGATTTGTCCTTCACCTTCTTTTTCTCGCCGTCCTCCTCTTCCTCTTCTTCGTCCTCCTCTTCTTCCTCCCCTACAATCCCGTTAGTGTCGATGTTGCTCTTTGCTGTAAGCATGTCGTTATACTTTCGCTCCAGAATTTCTTTTTCCATCTTCAACTTCGCCACTTCAGAGGACGCGTTAGTCGTGCTCTGCTCTGTGTCCTCCTTCGTGGCATTGCTCAGCTTCTTCTGGTGCATCTCTGCCAGCTGCCACACAGCTGCCCAGTCAGGGTCGGGCTCACCGTCGGCAGGTATATTGCTGATCATGTACCCGCTGATGTGCTCCACGAGGTGTCGTGTGCCCGATTTATCGATTAGCACACCCTTACCGTCCATCTGCCCCAGCTTCCATTCCCCACAATAGTGATTACCATTCACGTACGAGAGCACTCCGTGGCCTTCCTCCTTCCCGCGGACCCAGTGACCCTCATATCTATCCCCGTTGCCCGAGATCAACACACCGTATCCGTGCCGGTAGCTGTCCTCCCACTCCCCTTCGTACCGGTTCCCGTTCCGCACAATAAGGAACACCCCATAGCCGTGGATCCTGTCCGCTTTCCACGATCCGACGTACTCGTCGCCGCTTGCGAATGTGTAGTTCCCTTTCCCGTGCTTCTTCCCGTACCGCCACTCCCCTACGTACTTGTCCCCCGATTCGTAAGTGTACGAGCCGTGCCCGTGCTTCATATCGTTCCACCATTCCCCTTCGTACTCGTCGCCTGAAGGGTAGTATGTGTACTTCCCGTAGCCGTGCAGCTTGCCGTCTTTGAACCCTCCGGTGTACTTGCTGCCGCTGGGGTACAGGAATTCGATGTTGGGGCCGTTGAGAAGCTTGCGTTTCCTTTGCTTGTCCGACTTCTTGGTGGACGAGTTTGAGGTATCTGGTGGTGGCGGCGGCGGCGGCGTAACAGGTGTGTCATCATCGTCACTGTCGGGATCGTTGTCGGTGGCGTTGGTAGCTGCTGCTGCGCTTGAGTTTGCGTTAGCTGCAGGTGGCGCAGGTGGTGCAGGTGCGGCAGTGCTAGTGCCAGTGCCAGTACCAGTGCCAAGGTTGCTAGCTCCCACATTGCTGTTGCTCCTCGTGCCCGTCCCTGTTTCGTCCCCATCCTTGTCATCTCTGTCCTCGCTGGTGTTTGTTATGTACTGCACCTCCTCCACTACAGATGTTCCCTCTTGCACGTCCTTCTCAGACGGGTTCTTTTCAGAGATTTCAGCATGGGACCTCCGTCTTTCAGGTATCTCTCTCGGATTAGCTTCCTCAGCTTTTACTTCATTCGATCTTTTCTCAGGAGGTGCCTCGGGAGGCTTCTCTGGCTTCGCATCCTCCTTCGGCTTAGATTTACTGCTTCCACCACCCATGTAGTTGTTTAAAATGCATAGTTAGAGGCGGGTGTGTGTTGTGTGTGTTGCCCCCTCCACGGTGCTGAAGGTGGTGGTTGTGACAAACATAAGTTAAAAAAACGAAAAGAACGAAGCAAAAGAGAAAACTGTATTGTTGTTTTTTTTTTCTTCTTCTCTTTTTCTTTTCTCATTCATAACCCCCCCAATCTTTTCTTAGGGACTCATCTCTTTCTGTCTTACTTTTGTATGCCTTGTGGAGCTCGAGAGTGTACTCCGAGTAGAGCTGCCTGGCCTCCAGGTTGGGAACATTCTTTATTTGATAGAGGTGTGCTGAAAGGGTTTCGGTGGAACCCTTGGGGGTTACTGAGATGAGCTCACGGCAGTACCTTCCTGGGACACCTTCAAGCTCGTCGAGTGCCTGCAGTCCCTCATCCGTGACCTGGTATAGCTCGCCTGAGATGCAATGCCCCATTCCGCTCTTCCTCACAAGGTAAGGCACTGCGTATACATCCAGCAGTAGGGGATACTTCTCAGATGTCGTCGCGTCCCCTATGTACTCGTAGCACTCAGCACGCTTTTTCATAACATTCTCGTGGTTGTAGAACCCCTTCTTTAACGTGCCGTATACAAACACAAGTGGCCTATCGGCCCTCAGGTTCGGGAAGTGTGGGTGCATTATTCTTGGTATTGCCTTACAAAGAATACTGCGTAGGCATGCTTGGCACAATAAGAGGTTAACTGAGGTACGATGTGTCAAGAATAAGATGATTTCAAACGGAAAGAAGTGAAAAATAAAGAAAGCTGGCTTGACATCGCCCAGCGAAGCTTTAGGTAACCCATGACGGGTTTTTAGATAAGTTGCAGAGTGACCACATGACACAAGGGAAGGATGAGGTTGTCTACCTGATCCGTGACGGCTTCAAGCAGCACCACTCCGAGGTCGGCAAGGATGAGCTTGCACCACGAGGCGCCTGAGAGGTTGTGGAAGCCGTTGAACCAAAGGGCCCAGTACTGGAAGGCTATGATAGAGAGGATCATTGCCAGGCTGCCTTCGATAGTCTTGCGTGAACTGCCCCACTTGTGCCGTCCAAAGAGAACCCCCATCACAGAAGCACACGCATCACCCAACCCAGTGACTGTCACACCTCCTATGGCGCACAAGAGCGATTTAGCTGAAAACACCCCACCATGATGGCACACAAACACGTACCACACAGGCAACGCACACCCGATCAGTAAATACATGTGTGTGAGGACTGCCGTTCCTTCGTCCTTCTCATCGATGTACACTCCAAACATCTCATCCACAGTAGAGGCCAGCGGCTCCACTTTGGCTACCCTTAAGCACTCCACAACGATGAATATGGCGAAGGCCACAGAAAAAGCCAGCGCCAGGAACCTGACGTGCAGCAAAATGGTAGGAACGAACATAATGATGGCCAGCAGATGGAAGTACTTTCGAGCGATGGTTCTGTTCTTTCTGAAGAAATTCCTCGGTGCGAAGGGAAGCCCCACCATGAGCACAGCGCAGTAGTATTGTATGAAGCTGAAGGGGACAGCCTTCTTTTCAAAGACGTACATGTACAACCACACTAAGCTGTTCTGGTCCAAGGCAAGGCTCATGACAAGCAGTACAGCAGCAGCACCACACAGCAGGGCGAAGTAGTAGACAGCAGGATTTCTGACAGAACGTGCCTTCAGGGCGAGCATGGAGCCGCCAACACACACAGCACCCACGACACCAAACACCATGGCGATTCTCAACTTGGTGAGATACACAGTGCCCACACCAAAGCCGAAGATAGCATAGCACAGCAGTGCCCACAACTGCGCACAGATAAGTGTCTCGCCCTCTGTGAGGGACCTGGGGATAGCACTGATGAGAGTGATGTACATGAGGCATCCAATGGATGCGAAGGGGATGACATAGAAGGCAGGTGCGGGGGGGCGCAGCAACCCAAGCAGTGCAACGACAGCCGTCAAGGAAGAAGCCTTGAGACTCTTGCTTCCCATGCCTACGTGCTGCGCGGATACAAACACCGCGACCAACCAGCTGATGAGGAAACCTGTGTTTTGGTAATCCGGCTGGCCAAGGAACGCCAGAGGGATCAGCGACCCACACACTACCAAGCCAGAACTGGCTGCTCTAGCGTTGCTGTTGCGTGCGATGGCGCTTTGCGCTGCCGTAAGGCAAAGAGCGAGCAGCAACATAGGACGGAGGGGGACATTCCCCACACCTTTGCCCAGCAAAGTTACTGCATACAACGCATAGCAGAGAAAGGTCTCGGCAGTGATGATGCGGGCGGTGACGAACATCTTTTCCTGTGGTGCTGGCAAGCAGGGCATCAAAACCAGAAAAAGGCCTGAAGAGGTAAAAAGGCGGAGAAAGAGGCAGCAACAAGCAGTCGGGCTTGCCGTAGAAGGGGCCGTAAAGGCACTCAAAACGGCAAGACAAGGGCGGAGAACTAGGGGTGGTGACAAATAATCAAAAGGAAAAAAAAAAGAGAAAAAAAAACAGCCTGACACCAAAACGACACCTTAGGGAGAGAAAGAAAAAAAAAAAAGAAATAACACTAGCAGAAAAAGAAAAAGACAATCATTTGCACGAGCACAATAGGGGGAAAGATCCCGGTCCCATCCATGGAAAATGGTTGCGCTTTCCACTTGTGGGTCAGGATGAGATGGCAGCAAAAAGAATAAGAGGGGAGGGAAAGTGGGGGCATGATTGTATCTCTTAAAAGACGCGAATCGCCTTCCATCCCGCCTATCCCCCTCCTTGTTTTATTTCTCTTTTATCTTTCATTTCCACCTCCCTTCCTCATCAATCTTTTTTTGGTTTCTTCATTCTGACTGAGAAATAAAAATAAAAATTTATAAAAAGAAAAAGTTATTTTCTCTCTCTAGTGATTTTTCTTTTTTTTTTTTCTTTTTTTTTTTGTGTATTAAAGGAAGGGAGTGAAGAAAAGGTGCAGGTAGGTAACATTTTGCTTTTCTCCTTCTCATTACTTAACCTTAACCGGTTTGCAAGGGCGATGATGAATGGTGTAGAGGGACTCTCCCACCTATTTGTTGCCCAACCTTGAAAGAAAAAGGTATAAGTGGCCTCTCTGCCCTTTCAAAATAAGCTTTGTTAAAATTTTTAAACATTAAAACTAAGCAATTTATGGAATGGAGAAGAAAAAGATGATATGGCAGAATACAAGTTTTTGTGGGCAGCACGCGCTTTACCTTCTCCTCACTCCCCCTGCTTTCTTTTCTTTTCTTTTTTTTCTCTCTTTTTTTTTTTTTTTTTTTTTTTTTGAATGCAGGTGATACTAGGCAGGGTGACTGGGGGTCATGAATCCAGGTAGCGGGAGAGAGCCAGTAAATGGCATGCAAAAGAAGGCGCAAGGACTGCCCATTTTTAGCATTTGATAAATAAATAAATAAATAAAAAATTTAAAGAAGAGAGAGAGAGAGAAAGAGAGAGAGAAAATCACCACCAGTTTTATTTATTCATTTTATTTATTTTATGCACACGGCACAAGCGTGCTTGTTAAACATAAAAAATAAAGAGGGGAAGGGGTTGATAGAGACTTCAGCCTCCTGGTGATGTGTGCATTCTAGTTGGAAGCACACAACGGTGCAAACGTAAGTCTTTTGAGAATAGAGAGAAGGGGGTCTGTTCTTCTACTTAAAAAAAAAGAGAAAAAAAAAAAGAGCACTGTATTGTATACACAATTCCAAACTAAAAGTTACTTCTTTAAATGTCATGCGGGGAAGGGGAAATGGGAAAAATATTTAAAAAAAAAAAAAGGTACCTTTTTTTTTTTTCTTCCCCCTATCATTTTCATTTTTCTTTGTGCTTTTCCAGCAGGCAGTAAAAAAAAAAAAAAAAAAAAAAAAAGAAAAGAAAAGAAAAGAAAAACTCAAGAGAAGAATTTTAGAAAAAACCTCAAGCAGAATCTATTCGTGGACCGCAAGAGAAAGAAAAGGCAACACGCGCTAAACAACGGACAGGCTTTAAAGAGAAAAAAAAGGGGGGGAGGTAAACTACCTAGTTACCTTGTATTGGGGAGGGAGGGGACCATGCCTATCCCTTCCATTGATCATGGCACCTTTTCCTTGCTTTCCTTCCTACTTCTTCCCTTCACGTGTTTAGGAGCAAAAGGGGAGTGGCAGCGATGTCTTTGCTCCGTCGCGAGAAAAAAAAAAAAAACTGACATCCGTATCAACACAAAAAGAAGAGGGGGAAAAAAAAAAGAAAAGAAAAACCTACACGAATACACGAAGAGGGAAGGGGTATGAGAGAGATATGCGTTACAAAACAAGCGGGTAGGAATAAACACCCTGTGACGTTAAAAATAGGGGGGGGGAAGAAAAAAAGAACACGAAATGAACACACAGGCACATGACAGAGGTGCAGCTGCTCACCACTTGAGCTTCCCATCGATGCCGTATTTCTTGAGGAGCCCTTGGTAGTACGGCTTCAGGGCCTCGCAGTCGGGGACCTCGTCGCCTTTGGAGTAGAGATCAAACTTGTTGAACTCAATAACCCAATTCTTCAGCACCTTGTCGGAGGGGGCCTCCAGGTGGGTGTATGCATTCCCCGTGTGCCAGGGGTAAAACGAGTGGTACCTTATCACCGCCAGTGCTTCCAGAGGCAGTGTGCAGTTGTTCTCTTTCAGGACCCAGTACATGTATTCATCGTGGCCCCACGCCATGCACAGGTTTGTGATCCCACACCCCTTCTCGTAGATCCCGTTTTCTGTGCTGTACACTGGGTGGGTTGAGTCGGGGTTGTACTTGAAGAACTGTGGGAAGACGATCTGGTCGGAGTGCTTGCAACCCACGGGATAGGTGTCCCCGACCACGCACCACTGGGGCTCGCCCCAAAGGGCCAGCACTTTGCCAAGGTCGTGCAGCAGGCCAGCAAGGTGGAACCAGTCGTACTCTTCACCGGGGAAGGCAGCCCGAATCCTCTCTGCGGTTTGGAAGTCGTGGATGGAGTTAGGCAGCTCGTTGTCGGGGTCGCTTTCGTCGATGAGTTCATCCAGTACCTCAATGACCTCCATCACCGTGTGCTCGCCATGGTTGAACTTCAGCCATTTGTCCATCTTCTCCTTCACAACTGCCACAGTCATGTTTGTGTGGTCCTCACGGTAGTTCCTCTCAACATCGCTTTGCCGCTTCGAGTCATCGTAGTTCCTAAACTCGTCCCCAAAGGCGTTCTTCCCCACGTCATCTGCACCAGGTGTGCTCGGCGCACTATTCGCAAACGGGACATCACTCAGACAGTCAAGGTCCCCCTTCACCCTCAGCCTGTTGGTCTCTGTAGGGCCGACGGAGCTGGTAGAGCTGGTTGGTGTGATCATTTTTTTTTCTTTTTTTTTTTTTAGTAGTTCGTTTTACGTTGTACGTTCTTTTTTGTGATAGCTGTTGTAGCTGTGAATAAGCGAAGGGGTTAAAAAATGGGGGGAGGGGTGCCTGCTTGGAGGAGAGAAAACACGTCAGCCACATTATCAATGTGTGCATACAGTCCCGAGCTGTGGGTCGAGCTTTTACAGTTCCATGACCTTTAGCCTCAAAACGTCTACCTAAAGAATACCCAACCCTTTGTGATACAGTAAACAACTAAACAAAACCTGCTAAACGCCCCGCGCACCCCAGAAATCTGCGCCCCGCGCCCCACAGCCCTTCTGGGGCGCTGTAACAACACTGTTCTGTGCAAGGGTAAGGGTCTATGGTACTTAAAATGCCTATACAAAATTTTTAATTTTTTGATCGCTAGATATCTAGCGCTTCGTCCTTTAATGGTTAAAAAAAATGTCTGGGGGTTTGGAGACCTGCTTTGAAAAAAAAATATTAAAAAGAGGCCTTTGCAAGAAAAGTACAATGCAAAAAAAAAAAAAAAAAAAAAAAAAAAGGGATGGGCAGTGTTGGCCAGACTGGTGGGTCCGGCCCACAAACCACCCCAACACCGCAAATTTTCGACCACACCATGTGGTGTGTTGTGACATATTTTACACCATATTTCGCATACCTGACGTTCCACATGATGTATGCAACACAGTGCACAACACGGCACGTGTTTTATAACATGTACCACTATGCTGCACAGGGAAAAGCAGGTGTCACAACGTGCACCTCCTGGCACAATATACGAAAAAAAAAAAAAAAAAAAAAAAAAGAGACATTTAAGGGTACCTGCGGTATGTGGCAGGACGCCTGAAGAGTCTCAATCTATCTCTTGATCGAACCTTTCTGCTGTGGTGTGGCCTTCGGCCCCTCGTTCACCCTCCTCGGTACCTTAGGTATAAAACCCTCAACCGAGTTGGTAAGGACACAATAGTTGTACAGTTGTTTCTCAAGGATGTGGCGGGTCACCGGGGAGGCAAGGGTGCGCAGGGAGTGGACAGAAACTACTGACGCAGCTGGGATGAGGGGCGCTATGCCCTTACTGGTGTGGATGCGTTCTAGTGCCGTTATCACCCGGCCTAATACACGCGCGCTCACTTGGATGTCCTCACCCTCTTCACAAGGCGAGAGTCCCACCGTGGCAATGAAGTCTATGGCCAGCTCAAGCCTGGAGACCTGTCCACCTGTCGTGCCCCAGTGAAGGGCAGAGAGCCATCGGATGACGTGCGGGATGAGCCGTGGGGAGGTACTGTTGCCTCAAACCATTGTCGTAGTACCACCTCAGTGACCGTGGCTTAAGCAAACTCCCCTTCTCGAAAGGTCTGTTCCACAAGTGAACGCTGAAGTCCATCGTCTTTTTCCGTGCGAAGGTGAGTTGTAAGCTACCAGTAATCTCCGCCATCATCAGCTGCAACTCGGCAGTGTCCAGCCCGAGTCCCACTGTCGCGATGCCGTGCAGTTGCGTGCACCGGGGCCACTGGTTACGTTGTGTGCACAGCGCTGCCCGCGTCTCGGAAGCTGTCCTGATGTGCTCGTGCGCCTGACAGTCCCAGAAGGTGTGCTCCAGGAGTCTCGCCGTGTGTTCCGAAATGTCGAAAGTAGCGTCGCAGCCCATGCATTTCGTCCGCCCCCCGACCGTGTCATTGATGATCTTGGGGTGGAACGGGAAAACAGCCCCAGGCACACCGTACACCCCAGCATAGTTACGCTTTTCACCGTATCGAATAAGGTGCCCCTCATCGCCAGCCTGCTTCTGTACCCCTTCTTGGTGCTAAAGGCCTTAGTTTTCCCCGGGTGTACCGACATGTTCGTCAAGCGGCAGAGCTCGTCCAGCAAGAGTATGGAACTCTGGACCGCCTTCTCCGAGATCCTAGAGAAGAGGTATAGGTCGTCCGCGTAGGAGATGGGTAGGACTTCTGGACTAGACTTCAGGAAGTGTTTCGACTCCGTCCCTGTCACGTTAACGTTCGACCTTGCGGAGAGACTGGGCATGTCCGAGAATATCCTAAGGCCACTGAGATCCATGTACGCCAACCTCGACCGGCGTTTGCGCTTCCAGGCGGGGGTAGGGGAGGTGTTTCGCACCACAAACGGAATCCTCCAGGGCTGCCCTATCTCACCCGTCTTCATCAACGCCATCCTCGCTTACTACACCAGGCGATGCGTCACCACATTCCTGTCGAGCATTTTCCACCTGCGCACACACTTTGAAGAGTAGGTCATCGACGCCGTGTTTTGGTCTAAAGCCGTGCTGCGTCGGGGTGATTCAACGTTCCTGCCACTCGAGAATAGCGGGGAGCCTGGCACATGCCCATAGGCGGTAGAAGGCACTGGAGACCGTGATCGGGCGATGATCTAAGGGCTCTTCCGACTCAGACTTCGGGATCATCGTGATCAAGGCAGTCAGGATTGCTTGTGGCCGCACGCCGGTCGTCTCAATCCAGTCAAAGAGGAACAGGAAGCCATCGAGGAGTTCTGGGGGTAGGTGCGCTAGCTCACTCAGCCTCCATCCGTCTACCCCTGCACAATGCTGCCGCTGTTTCTTGTTGAGGACCTTCTGAAGCTGCGCAGAGGTGAGCTCCGTGGAACAGGACTCCATGCCTCCCTGAACGCGCGGTCGATCTCGCCCAGATCGGTGCTGAGCCTCCCGTCAGCCGTCCGGACCGCCAGCAGCTCTCTCGACTGCTTCCCCTGCACTAGTCCCGCTATGGTTTGGCGATGCTTCGCGAAGTGGTACTCCATCTCCCTCTTGTGCTTAGCACCCCGCGATACTTTGCTAGCGAGGTCCATTGTTCTCTGCACTTGGAGCACCTTCGCCTGCAGCTCCGCAGCGTCCTTGGCCATATCAACCGTCGGCGCCGCGCTCTCAGGGATGACACGCTGGTTCACTGCTCGTCGTACCACGTTGTCCCATCCCCTACAGATCTCATGCGGGGGGGCTCCACATACAGGCTTCAGCCGTTTGACTACAGCAGCACAACCCACGCGGATTTTCTCGAGCGCTAGATATCTCTTTGAGACCGCACCCACGCTGTGCGCTGTAGCAGGCGCTGTTATGCGTTTGAGAGTCGGCTCGCCCAAGCTCCCTCGCCCCAGGTAGCTCGGATTAAAACTCTCCCTTGACGTTCCCAGTAGGTGCCGTTCGCATATCGAGGAAAGGAACTGGTAAGCACTGTCCATGTCCCCCAGCTCCTTAAAAGAAGTCAGAGTCTGAAGGAGGTCCGCGGGCGGGGGGCGTCTATGTCCGGCTGGAGTCGGGGTAATCTGCCTGGGGATGGAGAACCGGTAGGTCACCTGCTTGAGCGCTGTCACCCCTAGCCTAAGTCTAAGGGCATGGTGTGAGGGAACCCCGATGTCGACCGTCTCGCAGTCCTTCAGCGTGTGTGCCGCAACCTTGTTGAGCAGGATGTAGTCCGGCCTGGTCCTTGCCACTGCAGTGACAAAGGTCGGGGGGGTCTCCTCGTTCTTGCGCCTGGCAATTGTGGCGGCCGCGTCCACCCACTGGTTCGCAAGCGCTTCAGCTAGTACGGGGGACTCCCCTACCGACGTGTTGAAGTCGCCTGTGATCGCCACTGGGACTTCCCCTAGTTCACACGCCGCTAACGGTTTCGTGCAGCAGCCTCTCCCTTTCCTGTCTGGCGTTTGCTGTGCCGTCTTTCACTGGACAATAGAGGGTGATCACATGCAGCCATGAGTTGGTCCCAATCGCGATCCTTGCGTGCATCCTCCGCGACGTCGACATGTCTCCACTGAACACCGCGTTGTCCTTCAGCGCCAGGAGCCGTTTCTTCACCAGGATGCCAACCCCTCCTCGTTCTGCAACATCTGGAGCCGCAAGCCCGTGAATCACTTTGCACTCTTGAGGCGGACCCCACAACGTTCTGTGCGCTTAGAGGAATGAGTCAGTCTTCGTCTCCAGCTCGACCCTTAGTTGACCTGCCTTCGTGAGGGCCGTCTCCTGCAGACGGGCGATGTCGAAGTACTGCGTCCTAATCCTGGATTCATGATTCCTGTAGTTAGTCATGTTTGCAGAAAGCAGCACCAGTTCGTCCGGGTCGGCGGGCCCCGGGTTGGGGTGAATGTCACCATGTGTGAGGAGCCTCCTTCGGGCTTCGCCTGCAATCGATTTCCTCGAGTGCTTGGCAATGTATCGGCAGCTTCGTGGCAACGCCATCGGCCGGCAGTGGGAGTATAACGCACCGTTGGAGGGAGCACCAAACCAGTCGGAGGGTATGCAGCGTGGGCTGAGGAGTGAGAGAGCGTCGAGGGTCATCCCATCCAGCGTGATCAGTGTGACAAGCGCGAAAAGGAAAAGGAGCAGGGGACGGAGCAGGGAGCCTGACCATGCAGATAGTCAGTTGAATTCATCCTGCGTGATCACCGCTACATCCATAAGTGCTGCCTGGTCAGCATCCCTCTTACACGTGGGGAGACGGATTCGGCAGCCGTGCGTTCCGCTTCAGCCTCTGCTCTTTGTGAGCGGGGACAGTGGAAATTCGGCCTCTGTAAGCTTCACCCGGGACCTCCCTTTGGGATGGAACGCGCACCCAACGTGGTTCGGCTTGTCCTCGACCGTCCATTCTCTGATTGAAATGGAGGTCAGGTTGTCTGCACGGTGGATGATGGGGTTGGAGGGAGCCTCCTCTGCCCTTGCCAGCCATCTCCTCCCCAGCAACCGGCTGAGCTTCTTCACAACCCATCCCTGCATCCTGCAGTCGTCGATGATGTCGCACTGCTCGCAGTGCCCAGCCCCCTCGATAACAAATTTCCTCCCCACCTGGTCCTCTGGCAGGAAAACAGCGCCTAGGGACTGCATCACCACGTGTTGAGCAGTGCCTGGTGGGAGCATGATCGCCAGGCCGATGGGAGTGACCGTGAGGGCTACGCGGAAGTTAGAAGAGGTCCCGGTGAAGGTACGGGGGACATCTTGCAGATGGATCGAATCTTTGAGCTGGATGACTTCCAATCACTCTTTGGGGAGTGCGTGTGTCCAATACACATCATTGTCTCTGCTGCCACTGAGGAGGCGGGCAGTGTGTTGCCAGTCCATGCACACCCTTGCCATCGCACGCTGTGCTGTCCTCTCCACCCGCCAGACGTTGCTCCTCACGACCTCGTACACCCCCTGCTTGTCCCTTGCTGCTAGCATGGCCATCCTGGCTCCCATCTGACGTCTTCACCCATTGTGTGGTGGTGCAGAACTTCTTGGCGATAATCACCACGAGGACAACGGACCTGTTAGTCCTCATTTGGGGCTTGTCGCCGTCGGCCATCACCAGGTCGTAGTGCTCACCAGCAGTCCAGAGGGCCTTGATGCCTCTGCTGGTGGGGGTTGCAACTTCCCTAGTGGCCTCAAACCGGGTTTTCAAGACGACACAATAGTCGAGCTTGAGACTTGCCAGGACTGCAGGTTCAGGGCGAGGAGTCGAAGTAGATCCCTTTGACGAGTGGCTCAGGGACCTTGTAGCTTGTCAGCCCATGAAGAGGTTTCAGGCTGCTTCTGTGGGTTCGTCCTGGGTTTGATAGGCCCACTGACCATCTTCCACTTCCCAGCCTTCTGTCACTGCGGTTGCTTTCTGAAGTGGGGTCTTTTTTCCTTAGCGATACCTGCAAGCCAGTCTTCAACACTCCCGAAGTGTCCTGTATGTGATTGGGAAAATTGAAGGGGGGAAAAATCTCTTTTTTTTCCATTACAGCAAGCACCCTCCAGAAGAAAAGGAGCTCTTCATTCCGCAGAACCTACAAGAGGTAAGAACGGAGCCTTTTTTTTTTTTTTTTTTTTTTTTTTTTTTTTTTTTTTTGTCTCTCCGCCCCTTCTCTTCTGCCCCCACTTCCTGTGTTGATGTTTTTTTTTTTTTTTTTTTTTTTTTTTTTCCTTTTTTTTTTTCCTCTTTCCTTTTTTTTTCTTCCAGTCGAGGCGTCCCCTTTCTTTTTTTATACTTTTCATGTGCAATAGAGGGGTGAGTTTAAAAAAAAAAAAAAGCAATTTTTTTATTTCTAAAAGAAAAGTTTGGAGAACGAGAAGGGAAGAAAAAGAGAAAAACAAATCAATGACAGTGGAAGAGTGCGGGAGAGTTCGGCGGAAAAAGGGGAGATAAATGGGGAGGGGAAAGGGAACCCTGGTGGTCCGTTGCAATTTCCCCCGTGATCCCCCCACTGTAGTTATGTTTTTTTTTTTTTTTTTTTTTTTTTTTTTCTCTTCTTTTTTGACTGGTGCTACCTTCTCCCCGTAGCGAAAATGATCTCTCTACGTTGCCCTTGAGATTGTATAGTGCTTTTCATCTTTTCTTTAGTCTCTTCCTTTTATAGAATAAAGGCGCTGTGCTCCGGGGTGTGATCTGCAGTTCTGGCTGTGGCTCCCTTCTATCCCCCCTCCTCCCATAATAGTCGAAATTTCCCCCTTTTCTTGTTCCCCTTTGTTGTGTGAGTGTTGTATAAAATTCCGTTTTGAGCTTCACCCATCCCTTTCTCCCCTCTTTTTTTTTTTTTTTTTTTTTTTTTTTTTTTTTTTCCTTCCGTAATTTTACCCCTTTGTGACCTGTCCCACTGCCCGCAAAAGGGAACGAGAGAGAAGAAAAATAATAAGAAGAAAAAGAAAAGGATTTTATTTCTATTTTTTCTCCTTAAAAGCGGATGGGGAAAAAAAAAAGAGGTTAGAAGAAGAAGAGTCGGCAGACTTCAAACAAGCCCTGCAGGGAAAGAAAAAAAATACTGACACATGAACAGCGACGAGGTGTCCAGCTGTGAGTACCAAAAGTTCAAAGATGATTTTGATAAATATGTGTCTGGTAACCTAAGAACTTCAAAGGAGGCAGAGTACATGCAAACCCACGAGGATGAGGAGGCGATTCTCACCGAGAAATTGGAGAACCTCCGGAAAAGATGGTGTTTGGACAAAACGTGCGAAAGGAGAGAGATATGACAAGTTCGATGTCAACAATGTCAGTACGGGGTTCACACATAAATGGATAGCAGAAGGTGTGAAAGAAGGGAGAGTAAAACACGTAATCAGCACTAACGTCGACAACCTCCACGTGAAGAGCGGTCTGGTTCGAAAGGAGAACCTCTCAGAGCTCCATGGCAACTTGTTCATCGGGGAGTGTAGGGGTTGTGGGAAGGAATTCAAGCTTCCGAACCCTTTACAGCTTGACGACACGACACGCCTGGAACACACTATCACCCCACCCATCCCGTGCTCTGTTTGCTCCAAGCCGCTTTGTGACAATGTCGTCTCGTTCCATAGCACCTTCGAAGATGTGCCGTCTATGGAAGCCATCCATGACGCAGCGTGCGTTCAATGCATCAAAGCAGACCTTTTGCTTGTTTTGGGTTCATCCCTCTCTGTCCCGTCTGCGTGCGACCTTATCGATACCACGCATGAGAAAGGTGGTAAAGTTGTTATTGTGAATCGGCAAAGAACGCCCAAGGACAGATTCGCTGTCATGAATGTGTTTGCAGATTGCGCTGATGTTGTCAGACAGCTGCCTTGGTGATTTGTTTTCTCTTTTCCTCCCCGCCTTCTTTTCCCTCTTTCTCTTTCCTTACATATCCAAATGAGGAAACGACAGCTTATTTGCGAGACTTTCGGCTAGTCCAAAGTGGGTAACAACACCTCCCTCAAGCGAGTTGTTTTACTGACCCGTGGGAACACACCCACGGAGAATCCTTATGGGTCCTGTACAGCAAGACATTTTGTCCTCATTAACAAAAAAAAAAAAAAAAGTGGTATCTACTTTTTTCTTTGGGTGCCTCTGCCATGGGGGCTCTTGCTAACCTCTCATTCTTGACGTCCCCTCGCGGAAGTTGGTATTTTTCTCTTTTTTTTTTTTTTTTATTACAGCAATCTTTTCCATCTTCATGCCAGGTGCTTCAAGACCAAATACACAAAAAAAAATAATAATAATAATAATAATAATAATAATAATAATGGTGTGATTGACATCGAACTCTGAGTGTGACATGTATTTCAAAGTGCAGTACTTGGGAATAATACCCCAAAGTGACTGTGAGGCTCCCCTGAGCAATACAGAGACGGAGACAGAAGAAGAACCAGAGACCAGACCTTGGAAGGCAAAGAAACTGAGGAAGACCCGGGCATCATCTGCTGCAAGAACAAGCAGGTGCATGAACTGCGTTGAGGAGGATGTGTGTTCTATTAATTCCAGTGATAGTGAAGGGTACTTCAGCACTTACTAAAGTACCCTGCCAAGTGAACTGTCCAGCTACAATAGCTGGGTAACTGCGAGGAGGGATCAAGGAAGGTGGCAATGGAGGGAGGGACAACTTGTTTCTTTTTTATTTATTTTTTCCTTCTCGTTGTCTCCCCCCACTCCCTTCTTCCCCCTTTTTTTATTTTTTTTTTTATTTTTTTACAATATGACTCCTCCAGCTAAAAGTGATACCTTAATTTCTGGTTAAAAACCTGGTTTTGATTTACTAATCCCAATTTTCTAAAAATTTCTAAATTATGTTGATGTTCGCTCTCAAAAAATCACCAAAATCTCATTTTGTGAACAACAGTTGGAGAGGACCGACGATTTGTGTTTGCTTGTGTCAAACAACATCCCCTTTTTAGCTGGATGGGGTCATATAATTTTCTCTTTAAGAATAATGATTTAAAAAAAAAAAGAATGGGAGGTGGGGGGATAGCTCCTTTTGTGTTTCTCTTTCCCTCCTGCTTTATACCCCCCGTTTTTCTTTGTTAACTACTATCCAAGGTCTAAGGTTCTCTTTTTTTTCATTCCAAACAAAAATTCCGGTCCTTTTTACAAGAAAGGAAGAGAACGGCCCAGAGAAGAAAAAAAAAAGAAGGGAAAAAAAAAAAACTGAAAAAAAAAGGGGGGCAACACTTCAACATTACGCTGCTCTGGTTGAAGGAAACCCCCCTGGCCAACTGAAAGAAGAAAAAAAAAATTGTCATACTATTTCTTTATTTTAGTTACAAAATTCCTATTTTTTTTTTTTTCTATATTGAGATTCCCCTAACAGAACTTTTATTTCCTCTCTTGTTCATCCCTTTCTGCATTATTATCCTCCCCCACTCATATCCCCCCCTCTTTTTTTCTGCTAACTTTCTGCTTCCTCTCTCCTTGTAAAAGTGAAAAAATGTCTTTCTTTCTCTCTTTGATCTTAAGATGCATGATGAACGAAGGGTGTACAAATCTTCTATTTTCCTCATTTGGCATTTTGCATGTATCCTTGTTATTTTACGAAAATTCTGGGAAACAAGAAAAAAAAAAGAAAAAGAATTAAACACTCAGTTTGCTTCTATCGTTGGCACAGGTCAAGAAGAAAGAAATCAGAGATAATAATGTGATCAGCAAAAAAAAAAAAAAAAATCAGCCCTCCCCCTCCCCTTTCTTTTTTTGTTTTTCTTACACTTGAAACTGCAAGGAAGGAAAGGGGGAAAAGGAACAGTTTTTTTTTTTTTTCTCTCTCTTTGTCTCCCTCTGCTTGGTTTTTATTAGATAATAAAATGAAAGGGGAGGGGAGGGAATAGAAAAATAAAAAGAATGGAAAAATCAAAAAAAAGTTAAAAAAGAGAAATAAAAAGCAACATACGTTTTTTTTCTTTCTTTTTTTTTTTTTTTTTTTTTTTTTTTTTCGTTTCTCCCTCCCTCAATTCTTTTTATTAAACAAATTCTCAACAACAAATAAAAAAATAATAATAAAAAGTGGGAGGGGAAAAAAGACAAAAAAAAAAAAAAGAATGACCAAGTGCTCCTTAGAAGAAGTGCTTTCAGAAGCCAGAAACTGGACCACAGAATTCAGCAATGTGTGTTTCAAGGTAATGTACATGGACTACCTTGTTGCTCCACTTATACAACAAAACACTAAAGAAGTCAAGCAAACTGTTGATGACCAGTTACATCACTGTTTTGCAGATGACATGGCTGTGGTGGCAAGTGGAAACAGTATGGAAGAAGTGGAGGCACAAGCAAGAAGTCAAGAAGACATGGAAGGTGTGTGGGTGGTCAGAAAAGTGGGGCCTAAATCTGTCAAAGATGAAGACATGCATGATGGCATCAGGGCCAAATAAGAAGACAGAATGCAGACCAGTCATGTATCACAAGGATGCAGCAGGGCAGCAAACACTGTTAACATACCAAGAAGAGCCAGTGTTCCTTGGGTGAAATTCAATGAGAAGATGAACTTCAGGGCACACTTTGTATTCATGATCAAACACTTCTGGTGATGCACAGCAGTCATGAAGGCACTTGCAGGCACCAAGTGGGGGTGCAAAGCATCAACCCTCCACACTGTCTACCTCACCTATGTCTTACCTGTGGCAATACGCCCAGAGTCCTGGAGTGTACAGACCCACCCTGACAGCCAGAGACATTGCAATGTTGGAAGTAGCACACAACACAGCAGCATGCATCATAACAGGCTGCTCCTATGACACTATCCAAGACCTCCTGAAAATAGCAAGACTGATCTGTGGATGCAGAACAAGGTGGTGCAGGAGCCTATGTCCAGACTGTCACAGGGAGTGAGGTGTATCTGATCAGAGACTCATGCCTGGTGACAGCTGCCAGGCAGAGCTGACAGCCCTGGAGATGGCACTCGAGCACTGTGAGACAACAGCAAAACCAGGGGCCCTCCTCACCAACTCACTTTCAGCCTTGCAAAAACTTCAAGGGCCAACAAGGCAGAGAGAGTCACATGATATGCCTTGGAGAGGCATGGGGTTCAACCCCTTTTCAATATGGCAAAGTGAAGACAGGATGCTACAAGGTGTTCAAGAGGGTCACCACCATTGAGGTAGCAGGCAAAGACATTAACAGGAAAGTAAAAGAAGTGCAGAAGTAGCAAAGTGTGTCAGTGGTGGCACCTTCTTCACCTCAATCCTGGGACCTTTCAACCCCAATATTGCCAGCCATGCCCCCATTCCACCCAAGGTAGGCTATCAGGTAGTCTTTGTGCTATTGGGGTGTCTTGTTGGGTTATTTTTTAAAACAACCTGCCAATAAAGTACAGTAAAAACAGGGGGGGGGGGGGGGGGGGGAAATACAAAGAATGAGAAGGGTAAGTTATAAAGGAAAGAAAAATGACAGATGGACCATTACTAGGCCAAGTACAGGTGCCCTTCATGAAAAAAATCTTTTTTTCTGAGGTAAAATATCACTATTCAGGTGTTTTTGACTATTTTTTTTGTGAGGAAAAAAATTCTTTGGGCACTTTTTTTTTTTGACCCATGACCATCTCACTTTCACTATTAGCCTCATTAAGGTCTAGAATAGGTATTTTTGAGGGAAAAAAAATTTTTTTTTGAGCAAAAATCAATTTAAGGGTGTTTTTGGCCACTTTTTTTTGGGAGGAAAAGCAATTTTTTTGGCTACTATTTTTTTTTCTTTCAGCACACCATGCACCCAATAAAGTACAGTAAAAAAAAAGGGGGGGAAATACAAAGAATGAGAAGGGTAAGTCAAAGGAGAGAAAACCAACAGATAGACCATTACTAGGCCTGATATAGGCACCCTTATGGAAAAAAATCAATTTTTCTGAGGTAAAAAACCACTTTTCAGGTGTTTTTGACCACTTGTTCATGTGAAAAATAGTTTTTTTTGGGCACCTTTTTTTTGACCCCCCAAACTTCTCACTTTCACCCCACTTCACTAAATGCCTCTATTGAGGCCTAGGATAGGTACTTTTGAGAAAAAAAAAATTAGAGAACCGTTCAGCTGGAGGAGCTTGAGAGCTCAGAAGTGGTTTCAGAGCTTGAGGAGCTTGTGACAGCTGACCCTGAGCTGGTTCTGGTGGTGGAGGTGGGGAACTCGCCAGCTGTCGAAGTCTTGTCCATGAAGACGACGGTCCTTCCTTCCGGACTTCGGTTCCTCGTTGTCACCGACTCCACAGGCTGTGTTACAAGGATAGGCTCTTGGTTTCTTGAAGAGTGCGACCACCTGACGTCTGTTGATCTCATCCTCCCCAATGTTTCCACCATTGATGAAAATCTTTTATATGGGTGCAACAATCTAGAAACCATCAACTTGAATGCGATGACCAATCTTTCTTCCATTGGTGATGGCTTCTTGGAAGGGTGCGTAAAACTAGAAACCATCGACTTGAATGCGATGACCAATCTTTCTTCTATTGGTCATTACTTCTTGTCTGAGTGCATAAAACTAGAAACCATCAACTTGAATGCGATGACCAATCTTTCTTCCATTGGTAATCGCTTCTTGTTTAGGTGCGTAAAACTAGAAACCATCAACTTGAATGCGATGACCAATCTTTCTTCCATTGGTAATGGCTTCTTGTTTAGGTGCGTAAAACTAGAAACCATCGACTTGAATGCGATGACCAATCTTTCTTCTATTGGTGATTACTTCTTGGAGGGGTGCAAAAAACTAGAAACCATCGACTTGAATGCGATGACCAATCTTTCTTCTACTGGTGATAGCTTCTTGGAAGGGTGCGAAGAACTAGAAACCATCGACTTGAATGTGATGACCAATCTTTCTTCCATTGGTCATTGCTTCTTGTTAGGGTGCGAAAAACTAGAAACCATCGACTTGAATACGTTGACCAATCTTTCTTCCATTGGTGATGGCTTCTTGTCTGGGTGCGTAAAACTAGAATCTGTCGACTTGAATTTAAAAAGAAAAGTCGGTGTTTAGAAGAAGAAGAAAAAAAGAGGGGAAAAAAAAGAAGAAAAAAGAACACCCTGGCGCTGAGAAACATCTTTGTGGAAAAACCAACGAAAAGCAATCCAATACCTCGAAGACACCGGGGACCTGCCCCCCTCCGCAACAACTCCACAACAACCATCTAACCTGCTGAAGTAGCATGCCGATCAGAAGGCGGCTGAGGCACTTGTCATTTAATCAGAATCCCGAGATCCCATCCCTGATCCCCAAATAGAGAGTGTACCATCCTGTTTCTCGAGGAAACAGAGAACCTACCCCCTCCCCACCACAGCACCCGACCAATCAGATGCAGCAGTGTGAAAAAAAAAAGCCCCCCTCTCCCCAAACAAAACAAACAAACAAACATTAGTAGCCAAAAAAAAAAAAAAAAAAAAAAAAAAAGTGTAAAGTGTTAAACAGCCAGAAAAGCTTGTGGAAATAGAACACCAAGAAAAAAAAAGAGAGAAAAAAAGACCAGGACACCCCCTCCCCGGTCGTGAGAGGCCTATGGGTGTGGCACGCCATGTCTGAAACGTTTAGCTCCCTTGAAGCTCACACCAGTGTGCGAGTTTGGCCCATTTTATTTTGGCACGTTGGCGATGGCTGTGGTGGTCGTCGCAAGAGCGCCTGCAGGAAGTATTGGACGATAACAGTTAATGGGTCAGTAATGGGAGTAGGTTTTTTTATTTTCTAGAGGTTCTTCTTCTTCATTTGACTCCTGCAGCCTTCGAGACAAAGCACACAGGGAAAATACATTAGAAAAAAAGAATAAAATACGAACCCAAAAGAACATGAATGGAACAAGAGAGGTGAACGATATGACAGTGTTCGTGAAGACGGGAGGCGGGGTTCACGATGTGGAAGTGTCGGGGAAGGAGACGGTGGGGATCCTGTACAAGAAGGCAGGGTGTGCTGCTGGTTTACTCGAAGGCAAGTTCGAACTGGTTTGGGAGGGAGAGGTCCTGGACAGGAACGGGGGTGAAGATATCCAGGAACTCGGGCTCGTGGAGGGCAGCGTGGTCCATGTGGAGGCGAAGATGAGAACCGTTCAGTTGGAGGAGCTTGAGAGCTCAGAAGTGGTTTCAGAGCTTGAGGAGCTTGTGACAGCTGTCCCTGAGCTGGTTCTGGTGGTGGAGGTGGGGAACTCGCCAGCTGTCGAAGTCTTGTCCATGAAGACGACGGTCCTTCCTTCCGGACTTCGGTTCCTCGTTGTCACCGACTCCACAGGCTGTGTTACAAGGATAGGCTCTTGGTTTCTTGAAGAGTGCGACCACCTGACGTCTGTTGATCTCATCCTCCCCAATGTTTCCACCATTGATGAAAATCTTTTATATGGGTGCAAAAATCTAGAAACCATCAACTTGAATGCGATGACCAATCTTTCTTCTATTGGTCATTACTTCTTGTCTGAGTGCATAAAACTAGAAACCATCAACTTGAATGCGATGACCAATCTTTCTTCCATTGGTGATGGCTTCTTGGAAGGGTGCGAAAAACTAGAAACCATCGACTTGAATGCGATGACCAATCTTTCTTCTATTGGTGATTACTTCTTGTCTGAGTGCATAAAACTAGAAACCATCAACTTGAATGCGATGACCAATCTTTCTTCTATTGGTGATCGCTTCTTGGAAGAGTGCGTAAAACTAGAAACCATCAACTTGAATGCGATGACCAATCTTTCTTCTATTGGTCATTACTTCTTGTCTGAGTGCATAAAACTAGAAACCATCAACTTGAATGCGATGACCAATCTTTCTTCCATTGGTGATCGCTTCTTGTTTGGGTGCGAAAAACTAGAAACCATCAACTTGAATGCGATGACCAATCTTTCTTCTATTGGTCATTACTTCTTGGAGGTGCAAAAAACTAGAAACCATCGACTTGAATGCGATGGCCAATCTTTCTTCCATTGGTGATAGCTTCTTGTTTAGGTGCGTAAAACTAGAAACCATCAACTTGAATGCGATGACCAATCTTTCTTCTACTGGTGATGGCTTCTTGTCTGGGTGCGTAAAACTAGAAACCATCGACTTGAATGCGATGACCAATCTTTCTTCCATTGGTGATTACTTCTTGTCTGAGTGCATAAAACTAGAAACCATCAACTTGAATGCGATGACCAATCTTTCTTCTACTGGTGATGGCTTCTTGTTTTGGTGCGTAAAACTAGAAACCATCAACTTGAATGCGATGACCAATCTTTCTTCCATTGGTGATAGCTTCTTGTTTGGGTGCGAAAAACTAGAAACCATCGACGTGAATGCGATGACCAATCTTTCTTCCATTGGTGATGGCTTCTTGGGAGGGTGCGTAAAACTAGAAACCATCGACTTGAATGCGATGACCAATCTTTCTTCCATTGGTGATGGCTTCTTGGAAGGGTGCGTAAAACTAGAAACCATCAACTTGAATGCGATGACCAATCTTTCTTCCATTGGTGATCGCTTCTTGTTTGGGTGCGAAAAACTAGAAACCATCGACTTGAATACGTTGACCAATCTTTCTTCCATTGGTGATGGCTTCTTGTCTGGGTGCGTAAAACTAGAATCTGTCGACTTGAATTTAAAAAGAAAAGTCGGTGTTTAGAAGAAGAAGAAAAAAAGAGGGGAAAAAAAAGAAGAAAAAAGAACACCCTGGCGCTGAGAAACATCTTTGTGGAAAAACCAACGAAAAGCAATCCAATACCTCGAAGACACTGGGGACCTGCCCCCCTCCGCAACAACTCCACAACAACCATCTAACCTGCTGAAGTAGCATGCCGATCAGAAGGCGGCTGAGGCACTTGTCATTTAATCAGAATCCCGAGATCCCATCCCTGATCCCCAAATAGAGAGTGTACCATCCTGTTTCTCGCAGAAACAGAGAACCTACCCCCTCCCCACCACAGCACCCGACCAATCAGATGCAGCAGTGTGAAAAACCGGCACCCTTAGTAGCCAAGAAAAAAAAAAAAAAAGAAAAAAAAAAAGTGTAAAGTGTTAAACAGCCAGCAAAGCTTGTGGAAAGAGAACACCAAGAAAAAAAAAGAGAGAGAAAAAAAGACCAGGACACCCCTCCCCGGTCGTGAGAGGCCTATGGGTGTGGCATGCCATGTCTGAAACCTTTAGCTCCCTTGAAACTCACACCAGTGTGCGAGTTTGGCCCATTTTATTTTGGCACGTTGGCGATGGCTGTGGTGGTCGTCGCAAGAGCTCCTGTAGGAAGTATTGGACGATAACAGTTAATGGTTTTCGTTTTTCTTCTTTTTTTCTTGTTTTTCTTCTTTTTCTTCTTTTTCTTCTTTTTCTTCTTAGTTTATCACCGTTCTTACTGAGCGCCATTTGACTTGTCACCTTGATGTTAAAAGATCGACCTTTTTTTTTTAATTTTTATTTATTTATTTTTTTTTTTTTTTTTGCGGGCCGTTGCTAACCACTTCGTTCTGTTATTTTCATTATTCTTTCCGGCGATAGACTGATACGGGCCATGAAAGCAACCTCTGCTTAATTCCTGGTACGTGGGAGGCTCCTCTTAAGAAGGGTCGCGACCAGCTGGACGTAAGAGAGTCGGGCCTGGCCGCTGGCATGCGCGTGCTGTTCGGAGCGGTTCCGCCCCCTTCCCTGACCCCCTTGGCCGTGGGTAGCAGGCCGCCGCAGGAGGAAGGTGAAACGGCGCAATCCCCCATTCCGGGGGCGAGCGGTGCGAGGCTCTACTCTGTTCCCGGAGGCGCCCATGGTGCCCATGGCCGCGGACCTGTGCGAGTCGGACGGGATGGAGTCACATTCGGCCTCCTCCGGTGTAGACGGAGAGCCGTCGCCCGCTCGTCCGTCGCAGTCTCCCGTGCTGGGGGCTGAAGGCGGGGGGCGCATCTCTCCGGAGGTCAGTACCCCAGAAACCTCCAACCCCGATGTCCGGGTAGGGGGCGGGGAAAAGGTCGCCAGAAAAAGGGTACCTTCCCACGAGACCCAGTCGGCCCAACGCGCCGCCAAGGTCGGGAAGGGCCCTGTCCAACGAGATGTGAGGGGGTCCCAGGGTGGTCGATCCACCCCCCTGGGCTCGCAAGGGCCCAGGGCTTGAGCAGCCAACATTAAGGGTTCCTGAGGGAGCCCACTTTAGAATTCCTTTTTTTTTTTTTTTTTTTTTTTTTTTTTTTTCCCTTACAACAAATTGACAATGGGGAAAAAAAAAAAAAAAAAAAAAAAAAAAAAAAAGGGACCGGGAGTTTTCCCCCTGAAGTTCCTTTGTTAAAACATGTTTGCTGTTGGGTTTCCGTTTCTTTTTGGTTTAACTAGAAGTTTTCCTTCTACAGCTTGTTTGCTGATGGTTTTGAGTTGATTCTTTTTTATTTTTTATCTTATGGTTTAACTAGAAGTTTTCCTTCTACAGTTTGCTTGCTGATGGTTTTAAGTTGATTCTTATTTATTTACTTACACTTTTTGGCTTAACTAGAAGTTTTCCTTCTACAGCTTGTTTGCTGACGGGTGGGTTTATCGGGCGGGCTTCCATAGCTGGTGATCTATGGAAGCCTTCCCTATTTTTTCTTTTTTCACGCCGGGCTGGGGGGAAGGACGGCAAGACCACCAACGGAGGAGAAACCGCTGCAGAAAGGGGAAAGGTGCAGAAAGACGAAGAGTACGAGAAGGCGTCTCACAAAGACTCCCTTTAATTCATATATCTTTTATTTTCTTTTTATTTTTCTTTTCTTCTTTATTTTCTTTCTCCTAACCCAACCCCCTTCCTTGACCCCCCCGAAAAAAAAAGAAAAGAAAAGAAAAGATTCATTCCTCCCTAGTTTATTATATTTTGCATCAGGTCCGCCGAGAAAATAAAAGGAAAAATAAAGAAAGAGAACGGCAACCAAATTTTAAATTCTTATTTATCATCAAAGGAGGTTTGAAAAAGAGAAAAATTAAAGAGAAGAAAGAGACCTTTTTCTCCTCTATCAATAAGTGATTCACGAACTCGAATCTTTATCACCACTTTTTTGTGCATGCCAGATTTTTTTTTTCTCCCGCCTTGTTAAAGAAGTTTTAATTTACTAATAATAAAAAAAAAGTGAAAAGAGGAGTAGAAGACGATCCGGTGGGGGGCATGGGAACCATAAACCGTGTCTTCCATCGCGATCGGCAAGGCGGGGGCTTTTCCGTCCCATGGGTGAAAAGAGGCGGATAAAATCACTGTTCCGGACCCCCCCCCAACACTGAGCTTGCACTTTTTCTCCCACACATACCTCTCTTGTTTATCGAAATATCACCATTTTTACGGCGGACGCCAAGAAAAAAAAAAGCCAAGGAGAAGGAGTTTAGGGAGTTAATGAAAGACCTACGGCCCCAAAGAAGGCGGTGAAAACAGCCATGGTGGGCCAGCCCTGGCAGACAGGGAGCCTGAACACCAAAAACACCGCGGAGCCGAATTTGCATCCGGAATTTTCGGTTTTCAAACTTACAAAAACCCCCTGTAGGCATCTGCGTCCGTCCAGCCCCATTTTGGCACCCCTTTTGGGTGTGGAAAAAAAAAAAAAAAAAAAAAAAAAAAAAAAAAACAATTGTTTATCTTTCTTCTCCTTTCTCCTTCTCCCCCCCCCCCCCCCCCCCCTTTGGGTATCAAAAAAAGATTTTCAGAAAGCAGGGGTGAGAAGACCACATGGTATTGGAAGTCCTGTAAAGTAAGTCCTGACCATCCTGGCTCCCCCGTAGTTTCATCCCCACCCTCTCCTTTCCTTCCCACATCATGGTTTTAATAGTTTCACGAGTGGCGCTCCTTTTGTCGTTGTTGGACTTTAGGGTGAGCTGCTCACTTTCTTTCCTCCCAAGCTACGCCGTCAAAAGCGTTTCCTTCCTCTCGAGTTTCAGCCTTGAACTGAAATCTACATCAAGTTAAATATGGCGTCCGGGAGTTTTTCCGTCCGGGAATTTTTTTTTAGGTAAGGCCGTCAGGGGGCCTGGTCCACTACCACCTAACTACTGGCCTGGGCTGCAAACGGCAACCGCGCGAAGAAACCCCCCAGGGTTCCCTTTCTGCATCTTTGTCCTCCCTTGCTGCCCCTGAGGCAATCAGCTTGTCGAGCCTTCGTGTGGCCTACTACCTTTCTTAATAGATGCTTTACAGCTGCGTTCAACCCAATATCCATCGGTTGAACCATGTAGGTGAACCGCTGCGCGACAGGACGGGATGGCCCCCCTGTGTCTTGAGCTACACGCAATATTGCCGAGAGGACATGCCTTTGCATACCTGGAAAAACTGCAACGATACTCGGCTGTGGTGGTTGCTACCCAGTCCACGCACAACCAAGCTGATGGATTTGAAGGCCGCCTACACTTTCTTGAAGATGTTCGTTTCACAGTAGGTTTTTTTATTTTCTAGAGGTTCTTCTTCTTCATTTGACTCCTGCAGCCTTCGAGACAAAGCACACAGGGAAAATACATTAGAAAAAAAAAAAAAAAAAAAAAAAAAAAAAAAAACAATATTAAAAGAACATGAATGGAAAGAGAGAGAGATCAGGTGAAGAGGTGAACGATATGACAGTGTTCGTGAAGACGGGAGGCGGGGTTCACGATGTGGAAGTGTCGGGGAAGGAGACGGTGGGGATCCTGTACAAGAAGGCGGGGTGTGCTGCTGGTTTACTCGAAGGCAAGTTCGAACTGGTTTGGGAGGGAGAGGTCCTGGACAAGAACGGGGGTGAAGATATCCAGGAACTCGGGCTCGTGGAGGGCAGCGTGGTCCATGTGGAGGCGAAGATGAGAACCGTTCAGTTGGAGGAGCTTGAGAGCTCAGAAGTGGTTTCAGAGCTTGAGGAGCTTGTGACAGCTGACCCTGAGCTGGTTCTGGTGGTGGAGGTGGGGAACTCGCCAGCTGTCGAAGTCTTGTCCATGAAGACGACGGTCCTTCCTTCCGGACTTCGGTTCCTCGTTGTCACCGACTCCACAGGCTGTGTTACAAGGATAGGCTCTTGGTTTCTTGAAGAGTGCGACCACCTGACGTCTGTTGATCTCATCCTCCCCAATGTTTCCACCATTGATGAAAATCTTTTATATGGGTGCAACAATCTAGAAACCATCAACTTGAATGCGATGACCAATCTTTCTTCCATTGGTGATGGCTTCTTGGAAGGGTGCGTAAAACTAGAAACCATCGACTTGAATGCGATGACCAATCTTTCTTCTATTGGTCATTACTTCTTGTCTGAGTGCATAAAACTAGAAACCATCAACTTGAATGCGATGACCAATCTTTCTTCCATTGGTGATGGCTTCTTGGAAGGGTGCGTAAAACTAGAAACCATCGACTTGAATGCGATGACCAATCTTTCTTCTATTGGTCATTACTTCTTGTCTGAGTGCATAAAACTAGAAACCATCAACTTGAATGCGATGACCAATCTTTCTTCCATTGGTAATCGCTTCTTGTTTAGGTGCGTAAAACTAGAAACCATCGACTTGAATGCGATGACCAATCTTTCTTCTATTCGTAATTACTTCTTGTCTGAGTGCATAAAACTAGAAACCATCAACTTGAATGCGATGACCAATCTTTCCTCTATTGGTGATTACTTCTTGTCTGAGTGCGAAAAACTAGAAACCATCAACTTGAATGCGATGACCAATCTTTCTTCTATTGGTGATCGCTTCTTGGAAGAGTGCGTAAAACTAGAAACCATCAACTTGAATGCGATGACCAATCTTTCTTCCATTGGTAATCGCTTCTTGTTTAGGTGCGTAAAACTAGAAACCATCGACTTGAATGCGATGACCAATCTTTCTTCTATTCGTAATTACTTCTTGTCTGAGTGCATAAAACTAGAAACCATCAACTTGAATGCGATGACCAATCTTTCCTCTATTGGTGATTACTTCTTGTCTGAGTGCGAAAAACTAGAAACCATCAACTTGAATGCGATGACCAATCTTTCTTCCATTGGTGATCACTTCTTGTTTAGGTGCGTAAAACTAGAAACCATCAACTTGAATGCGATGACCAATCTTTCTTCTATTGGTGATTGCTTCTTGTTTGGGTGCGTAAAACTAGAAACCATCAACTTGAATGCGATGACCAATCTTTCTTCTATTGGTAATTACTTCTTGTCTGGGTGCAAAAAACTAGAAACCATCAACTTGAATGCGATGACCAATCTTTCTTCTATTGGTGATCGCTTCTTGTTTGGGTGCAAAAAACTAGAAACCATCGACTTGAATGCGATGACCAATCTTTCTTCTATTGGTGATTGCTTCTTGTTTGGGTGCGAAAAACTAGAAACCATCAACTTGAATGCGATGACCAATCTTTCTTCTATTGGTAATTACTTCTTGTCTGGGTGCAAAAAACTAGAAACCATCAACTTGAATGCGATGACCAATCTTTCTTCTACTGGTTATGGCTTCTTGTTTAGGTGCGTAAAACTAGAAACCATCGACTTGAATGCGATGACCAATCTTTCTTCCATTGGTGATTGCTTCTTGTCTGGGTGCGTAAAACTAGAAACCATCAACTTGAATGCGATGACCAATCTTTCTTCCATTGGTGATTGCTTCTTGTCTGGGTGCGTAAAACTAGAAACCATCAACTTGAATGCGATGACCAATCTTTCTTCCATTGGTAATCGCTTCTTGTTTAGGTGCGTAAAACTAGAAACCATCAACTTGAATGCGATGACCAATCTTTCTTCCATTGGTGATCGCTTCTTGTTAGGGTGCGTAAAACTAGAAACCATCAACTTGAATGCGATGACCAATCTTTCTTCTATTGGTGATTACTTCTTGGAGGGGTGCAAAAAACTAGAAACCATCGACTTGAATGCGATGACCAATCTTTCTTCCATTGGTAATCGCTTCTTGTTTAGGTGCGTAAAACTAGAAACCATCGACTTGAATGCGATGACCAATCTTTCTTCCATTGGTCATTGCTTCTTGTTAGGGTGCGAAAAACTAGAAACCATCAACTTGAATGCGATGACCAATCTTTCTTCCATTGGTGATCGCTTCTTGTTTGGGTGCGAAAAACTAGAAACCATCGACTTGAATACGTTGACCAATCTTTCTTCCATTGGTGATGGCTTCTTGTCTGGGTGCGTAAAACTAGAATCTGTCGACTTGAATTTAAAAAGAAAAAAAAGAAAAGTCGGTGTTTAGAAGAAGAAGAAAAAAAGAGGGGAAAGAAAGAAGAAAAAAGAACACCCTGGCACTGAGAAACATCTTTGTGGAAAAACCAACGGAAAGCAATCCAATACCACGAAGACACCGGGGACCTGCTCCCCTCCGCAACAACTCCACAACAACCATCTAACCTGCTGAAGTAGCATGCCGATCAGAAGGCGGCTGAGGCACTTGTCATTTAATCAGAATCCCGAGATCCCATCCCTGATCCCCAAATAGAGAGTGTACCATCCTGTTTCTCGAGGAAACAGAGAACCTACCCCCTCCCCACCACAGCACCCGACCAATCAGATGCAGCAGTGTGAAAAAAAAAAAAAGCCCCCCTCTCCCCAAACAAAACAAACAAACAAACATTTCCCCACCCCCGATAACGTATAATTAAGAAAAGTATGGGGGGGAAAGGATACTGAGGTGCGGCACCCTTAGTAGCCAAAAAAAAAAAGAAAGTGTAAAGTGTTAAACAGCCAGCAAAGCTTGTGGAAAGAGAACACCAAGAAAAAAAAAGAGAGAGAAAAAAAGACCAGGACCACCCCCGATAACGTATAATTAAGAATAAAAATTGTGGGGGGGGAAGGATACTGAGGTCTGGCACCAGCGGATGAGGATGCGGGAAAGGGGGTTGCACTGCTTTCCCTGCCAAAGCTAGTCGAGGGTGCACACCTTGCGACATATGGGGCCCGACGGCACATGGTGACGACAGGAGACCACTTTTCTCCTCGAGCCAAACAGCCCCTTACCTTGCATGACTCCATGTAATGTTCCTCGCCCAGATGCCGTCCATCTCATCACGACAAACAGCCACCGCAGGCACCAGACAGCAACCGCAGTACGGTGACCGATTAGTGTGGATTTCTACTTGAACAGTGAACACTCCCCTATGTGCACTGAAGCTTTATCGATTTTTTTAATTTTTTTTATTTGCTTCCAAGCTTTCTCTTGAAACTTTTGATTGTTACCTCAAGTTAGTTACCGTTCTTACTGAGCGCCGTTTGACTTTGTCACCTTGATGTTAAAAGATCGACCTTTTTTTTTCTTCTTCTTTTTTTATTTTTTATTTTCTTCTGATGACCGTGGTGGTCGAGCTTTCTTTACCTCTCCACTTTCGGGGCGAAGTTTAACAAGGGTGACCGCTGTGTCACATTCCGCATGGCACCACTAAAATCGAGTCCCCCCTCCCCCTTCTTTTTTCCAGTGTGTCTTCTCTTTTTGTTGTTCTTCTTTCACAAGCATTATTATTGTGCGCCTGTGGTGTGGGTTTACCTTCAACACGAATACAGGGGGTGGGGGAAGAAGAAGAAAAAAAAATGGCGCCGGTGGGAGCATCAACGCCAACACAGTGCAAGTACCTGCCGATTTGGCATCAGAGGATAATGGAAGAGTCGGAGCTAAGCCGGGAGAAGAAGAACAAAATGCTCATATTTTTCAAGGGGCTGTTGGTGGCTCTCCTGCGGTGCAAACCGCGCAACCCCATCAGCTTCTGTGAGAAGTACGTTGAAGAAAAAGTAGAAGGCGACGAACTAGAAACCAGCCTGTGCAGAAGCTGGAGGGGAGACTTCAACACCTACGACTTCACCAGAGACACCTCAGACGTGTTCCAAGTAAATAACCGAGATGTCTATGGGGAGTACGAGACTATTAGAAAAACCCTCGACTTCAACTACCACGGTAACTACTCAAAAACCCGACAAGCAGTCCAAGACATAGCGGTCTCCGACGTTGTCCTGGGCGGTGAACTCAAATCCGAACCCTGGCTCGTCTACACAGCAGGAGCAATGGGGGCTGGGAAGTCCCATGTTATCAGGTGGATGTCCGACCACGGGTATTTCCCACTACCGGACATCGTTCAAATAGACCCCGATCGGTTCAAAGAAATGCTCCCAGAATGGCAGGGCTACGTGGAGCATGACCCCATGCAAGCTGGGGGTAGAATGCGCAAGGAATCCGGGTATCTAGTTGAAATCGCACAGCACAAGGCAATGGACATGGGCAAGAACGTGTGGGTGGACGGGTCCCTGCCCAGAGCACTGGCTAGGGTTGAGCTGCACACCGCATGCATTAAGGACACAACGTGGAACGCAAACGCGGCCGAGGTGCACCCTGTCACTGGTCTCCTTTACCTCTTTTATTGTTGCGTGGTTTATTTTGTCTTGAAACTACATTTCGCGTTAAAATTTTTGTTTTAATTGAAACCGGCAGGGTTGGCTTAAAATGAAATCAGATGGTCAAAATAGCAGCGAAAACGTGAGTCTCCCCCGACTGGTCAGATAAAGAGGAAAAAGACGATGAGGCGGTCAAAGAGGGGCCGGAAACGATGCTTGGGTGGGAGAAATACTCCCAAAGGCCTGAAACATATCATTTCCGTGAAAAGGTGGGCTTAGGACACCTCTAGGTGAAGCGGCCAATGAGGAGGGTGTTTTTAATCTTTTTTTGTTACACACGCTCATAGTTTCTTCCACGAACGGTCGTTTCGGTTCAAAAAAACAGCGGAATCTGAATCTTTCCATCCCAGAGTACAAAATTTGGCTTGGGTTGGTCCTGTTAATGGGTTTACACCCGGCACCGAATATGAAAAGCTACTGGGCAACAGATTCTATTTTAGCCATCCCGGCTTTTGAGAAAATGAGCAAACCGATTCGTTGACATACAGCGCTACCTCACCTTTGACAACCTGGAAAACATCAGTAAGGCTTGAAACTGCGCCTCATGCACAGGTTTCTTGACATCATTGTCAACCGGTGTAGGACTGTGCGGACCCCTGGCAAGTGGTTGTCTGTTGACGACAGTGTTATCCCGACAACAATAAAAGTCATGGCACCACGAAAAAAAAACAACTCGGTGGGCATCAAGGTAATCGCTACATGCGACTCATAAAACGGTTACCTGGCGAATTTCAACATTTTCAGCAAGAAGTCCACAACACAGGACCTAGTCATGCATACTGTCGACTCCTATGGGTTTGCTGTCGACCCCTGACCGGCAAGACCAGCTCCAGGGGACTGGAGTTTGGCATATGAAAACCCGGAAGTAGTCGTTATTTATTGGGTTCTGGAAAGCTGTGTTGCCAACTCCTCCATAATCTGGAAGAAGAGCAGGGAATGTGGCAAAAATTATGGCTTCCCGAGCTTCAAAGAAGAACTTGTTGGCAAGCTTCTCACCCATGCCAGGTGCAAACGTGGTGCCCCTGTTGCAACCCCCCCTTATGCAAAACGTGTTTTTTACCCTTGCATGCTACCCCAGCTGGAAAAAAAACTCACAAGTTGCTTTTTTCATCCCACAGCCCCAAAAAGTCTCCAGACTGACCTCAATCCTAGAGTTCAGGGCACCAAATAGGGCTGAATGCTGCCTTTTTTAGCCCAGCCATAACTCCACGGACCCCCCACGACAAGACCCCCCAAAATCGGACATAAAAAGTACACCCTCAACCCCCCTCTTACACACATAGTTAAGTGTTCTCATCTGAATCTGGCACCTGGAATTGAAAATTTTAGTACCGTTTACCCTTTCCTTGCACCTTCCTATGGTTGCATGCTGCCCTTTTTTTTGAGTATTTAAAGCAACAACGAATGTGTCCTACCATCGCAGCACCCACCTTCTCACGGAGGTGATGCCGTTGATCGGCGATCTCATCTACGGCAACAACGGGCGGAGGTGGGCCGCCTGAGGCACAGGTTGTTCTTCTCACACCACCCGCGCGCCCACTCGTAGCCCAGGTCGTCGTCCGTGAGCTGCTGGCAGGAGATTGCAAGCCCTTGGGCGAGGCTTGAAACCCTGCGGTAGCTCAACGGGGCGCCGGCCTGTATCTGCTCCTTCACTGTTTCCCGCGGAGCAGCCTGTCTGTCTCACTTCTGAGGGTGGGCGGGCGACCGGCCGTTCTTTTCGGTGCAGACTCTTCCTCCCACCCCCACCATGGGCTATCTCGCGGGATCGCTTGTGTAGCTTAGCTGCGACATCCTGTTTCGCCTGGTCAGCAACCGGCAGCCTTCGAGACAAAGCACACAGGGAAAATACATTAGAAAAAAAGAAAAAGAAAGAAAAAAAAAAAACAATATTAAAAGAACATGAATGGAAAGAGAGAGGGATCAGGTGAAGAGGTGAACGATATGACAGTGTTCGTGAAGACGGGAGGCGGGGTTCACGATGTGGAAGTGTCGGGGAAGGAGACGGTGGGGATCCTGTACAAGAAGGCGGGGTGTGCTGCTGGTTTACTCGAAGGCAAGTTCGAACTGGTTTGGGAGGGAGAGGTCCTGGACAAGAACGGGGGTGAAGATATCCAGGAACTCGGGCTCGTGGAGGGCAGCGTGGTCCATGTGGAGGCGAAGATGAGAACCGTTCAGTTGGAGGAGCTTGAGAGCTCAGAAGTGGTTTCAGAGCTTGAGGAGCTTGTGACAGCTGACCCTGAGCTGGTTCTGGTGGTGGAGGTGGGGAACTCGCCAGCTGTCGAAGTCTTGTCCATGAAGACGACGGTCCTTCCTTCCGGACTTCGGTTCCTCGTTGTCACCGACTCCACAGGCTGTGTTACAAGGATAGGCTCTTGGTTTCTTGAAGAGTGCGACCACCTGACGTCTGTTGATCTCATCCTCCCCAATGTTTCCACCATTGATGAAAATCTTTTATATGGGTGCAACAATCTAGAAACCATCAACTTGAATGCGATGACCAATCTTTCTTCCATTGGTGATGGCTTCTTGGAAGGGTGCGTAAAACTAGAAACCATCGACTTGAATGCGATGACCAATCTTTCTTCTATTGGTGATTACTTCTTGTCTGAGTGCATAAAACTAGAAACCATCAACTTGAATGCGATGACCAATCTTTCTTCTATTGGTCATTACTTCTTGTCTGGGTGCGAAAAACTAGAAACCATCGACTTGAATGCGATGACCAATCTTTCTTCCATTGGTAATCGCTTCTTGTTTGGGTGCGAAAAACTAGAAACCATCGACTTGAATGCGATGACCAATCTTTCTTCCATTGGTAATCGCTTCTTGTTTGGGTGCGAAAAACTAGAAACCATCGACTTGAATGCGATGACCAATCTTTCTTCCATTGGTGATCGCTTCTTGTTTAGGTGCGTAAAACTAGAAACCATCAACTTGAATGCGATGACCAATCTTTCTTCTATTGGTCATTACTTCTTGTCTGGGTGCGAAAAACTAGAAACCATCGACTTGAATGCGATGACCAATCTTTCTTCCATTGGTAATCGCTTCTTGTCTGGGTGCGTAAAACTAGAAACCATCGACTTGAATGCGATGACCAATCTTTCTTCCATTGGTAATCGCTTCTTGTTTAGGTGCGTAAAACTAGAAACCATCAACTTGAATGCGATGACCAATCTTTCTTCTATTGGTCATTACTTCTTGTCTGGGTGCGAAAAACTAGAAACCATCGACTTGAATGCGATGACCAATCTTTCTTCCATTGGTGATCGCTTCTTGTTTAGGTGCGTAAAACTAGAAACCATCAACTTGAATGCGATGACCAATCTTTCTTCTATTGGTGATGACTTCTTGTTTGGGTGCGTAAAACTAGAAACCATCGACTTGAATGCGATGACCAATCTTTCTTCTATTGGTCATTACTTCTTGTCTGGGTGCGAAAAACTAGAAACCATCGACTTGAATGCGATGACCAATCTTTCTTCTATTGGTGATGGCTTCTTGGAAGGGTGCGTAAAACTAGAAACCATCAACTTGAATGCGATGACCAATCTTTCTTCCATTGGTAATCGCTTCTTGTTAGGGTGCGAAAAACTAGAAACCATCAACTTGAATGCGATGACCAATCTTTCTTCCATTGGTCATTGCTTCTTGTTTGGGTGCGTAAAACTAGAAACCATCGACTTGAATGCGATGACCAATCTTTCTTCTATTGGTCATTACTTCTTGTCTGGGTGCGAAAAACTAGAAACCATCGACTTGAATGCGATGACCAATCTTTCTTCTATTGGTGATGGCTTCTTGGAAGGGTGCGTAAAACTAGAAACCATCGACTTGAATGCGATGACCAATCTTTCTTCCATTGGTTATCGCTTCTTGTTTAGGTGCGTAAAACTAGAAACCATCAACTTGAATGCGATGACCAATCTTTCTTACATTGGTGATCGCTTCTTGTTTAGGTGCGTAAAACTAGAAACCATCAACTTGAATGCGATGACCAATCTTTCTTCCATTGGTGATTGCTTCTTGTCTGAGTGCGTAAAACTAGAAACCATCAACTTGAATGCGATGACCAATCTTTCTTCTATTGGTGATTACTTCTTGGAGGGGTGCGTAAAACTAGAAACCATCGACTTGAATGCGATGACCAATCTTTCTTCCATTGGTGATCGCTTCTTGGAAGGGTGCGTAAAACTAGAAACCATCAACTTGAATGCGATGACCAATCTTTCTTCCATTGGTGATCGCTTCTTGTTTGGGTGCGAAAAACTAGAAACCATCGACTTGAATACGTTGACCAATCTTTCTTCCATTGGTGATGGCTTCTTGTCTGGGTGCGTAAAACTAGAATCTGTCGACTTGAATTTAAAAAGAAAAGTCGGTGTTTAGAAGAAGAAGAAAAAAAGAGGGGAAAGAAAGAAGAAAAAAGAGCACCCTGGCACTGAGAAACATCTTTGTGGAAAAACCAACGGAAAGCAATCCAATACCACGAAGACACCGGGGACCTGCTCCCCTCCGCAACAACTCCACAACAACCATCTAACCTGCTGAAGTAGCATGCCGATCAGAAGGCGGCTGAGGCACTTGTCATTTAATCAGAATCCCGAGATCCCATCCCTGATCCCCAAATAGAGAGTGTACCATCCTGTTTCTCGAGGAAACAGAGAACCTACCCCCTCCCCACCACAGCACCCGACCAATCAGATGCAGCAGTGTGAAAAAAAAAAAAGCCCCCCTCTCCCCAAACAAAACAAACAAACATTTCCCCACCCCCGATAACGTATAATTAAGAAAAAATATGGGGGGGAAAGGATACTGAGGTGCGGCACCCTTAGTAGCCAAAAAAAAAAAAGTGTAAAGTGTTAAACAGCCAGCAAAGCTTGTGGAAAGAGAACACCAAGAAAAAAAAAGAGAGAAAAAAAGACCAGGACACCCCCTCCCCGGTCGTGAGAGGCCTATGGGTGTGGCACACCATGTCTGAAACGTTTAGCTCCCTTGAAGCTCACACCAGTGTGCGAGTTTGGCCCATTTTATTTTGGCACGTTGGCGATGGCTGTGGTGGTCGTCGCAAGAGCGCCTGCAGGAAGTATTGGACGATAACAGTTAATGGGTTTCGTTTTTCTTCTTTTTTTCTTCTTTTTCTTCTTAGTTTATCACCGTTCTTACTGAGCGCCATTTGACTTGTCACCTTGATGTTAAAAGATCGACCCTTTTTTTTTTTTTTTTTTTATTGCAGGCCGTTGCTAACCACTTCGTTCTGTTATTTTCATTATTCTTTCCGGCGATAGACTGATACGGGCCATGGAAGCAACCTCTGCTTAATTCCTGGTACGTGGGAGGCTCCTCTTGAGGATGTCAGTCACCTTTTCCCCTTTTTTATTCGACTCTCTGTTTTCGTATGCAGTATTTATTCTTTTCCACCCCTTTTTATCTATTTTTTCGCTTCTCTATTCTAACTTAAAATCATTTCAGTAACCACTTCGTTCCGAATTTTTTTTCTTTCAAAAATGAAAAAATAAAGTGCTTTATTTTCCCTTGGGAAATATGGAAAACTTTATTACCCCACTCTCGTCACCAGGTGGTGGGGATAACATGGAAAGATAAAGAAGTACATCAGATGTGTTGTTCGCTGTTGACCTCCATGTTGGTCATCACCGGTAGCGCCCAAGTGGAAGAAGCGGGTTTGCAGCAAACTACACGGGCTCAGAATCTTGGTTACCCGGGGCGCCCCGGCTGGGGTTGAGCTGCACACCGCACGCATTAAGGACACGACGCAGAACGCAGAAGAAGCTACAGCTAGGCTGAGGTGCGCCCCCTGTAATCAAGTGCTTGTGCAGGGTGCCCCCACCGGCTTCCTTTAAATCATCGAGTTTATTTTTCCCGGCTCTAGCCAAAATTCCTTTAGAGGGAATCCAGAAAATAAATAAAAAAAAAAAGAAGAAAAAAAAAAAAAAAAAAAAAAACAATTGTTTGACAAACGACAACAAGCGCATCGTGGTAAAGATGATAGAATGCGACACAGAAATTCAAATAGAGAGTGCGATTAGAGAGCTGCACAATCTGTGCTTCTTCACCTTCGAGGCCCCCCACAACCACATCATTCCCTTTGTGGACACATGGTTTGCAAACAATTCACTTTTCGTCTCGCTTCCTCGGTTCGAATTCCCGCTGGACGTCGTTTTAGAAAAAAAAATTGAAAAACCACTGGCGTGTATTCCAGGGAAAATAAGAGAAGATCTCACAGTACAACTCCTGGCGGCGGTTATCCACCTCCATCAGCTGGGAATTGTACACCGTGACTTAAAACCGAGCAACGTTGTTGTGAACAAGGATTTATCAGAATTGTGCGTAATCGACTTGGGGAGCTTGAGAAAACCTAGCGTTGCAGGTGAACAAGGCCCGCCGTTAACTCCCGCGAAAAATTGTATGACAGAGGGGTACTTCCCTCCTGAAACACTTGTTGGCGTTGAAAAATCTTATGGCAGGGAAGCTGACAACTTTGCTGTCGGGCTGACTCTTGCATCAATGATAACTGGGGGTGAAATATTTGAAGACAACGAGAAGGTTGAGGACAAGCTTGACTCGCTGAAGCTGGAAAAGAAACGGAGAGCTTTTGTTCAATCCCTGTTCCGCGGCATCAGAGGTATTCCCGACAGGGAGATTGACTGCATAACTAGTCTCCTTGCAGCTCACCCGGCGGCTCGAGCTACATCTGTTCAAGTTTTTAGAAAACTCACGGGGTCAGACACCCCACCCCCACCCTTTTTTACCCATTTTTTCGCTTCTCTATTCTGACTTAAAATCATTTCAGCCACCTGATGTATTTTACGACGAACCACAATATGAAATGGGCGACGAAAACAAGATGCTTGACACCCTCAACTCACGGGGTCAGACACCCCACCCCCACCTGATGTATTTTACGACGAACCACAATATGAAATGGGCGACGAGTATTTTTTTTTTTTTTTTTTTTTTTTTTTTTTTTTTTTTTGTAACTCCATTCCCCCCCGCGCCTTTAGATTTTGCATTTTTTTTTCTTTGTGGTGTTTTTTATTTTTTTTTATTTTTTTTTATTTATTTTTTTTTTATATTATTATTACCGGATTCGTATTTATATTGTTATCCCCTAAACGCCCAGAGCCTATCTATGGTACCCCCCCCCATTTTCGTTGTTGCTTTAAATACTCAAAAAAAGGGCAGCATGCAACCATAGGAAGGTGCAAGGAAAGGGTAAACGGTACTAAAATTTTCAATTCCAGGTGCCAGATTCAGATGAGAACACTTAACTATGTGTGTAAGAGGGGGGTTGAGGGTGTACTTTTTATGTCCGATTTTGGGGGGGTCTTGTCGTGGGGGGTCCGTGGAGTTATGGCTGGGCTAAAAAGGGCAGCATTCAGCCCTATTTGGTGCCCTGAACTCTAGGATTGAGGTCAGTCTGGAGACTTTTTGGGGCTGCGAGATGAAAAAAGCAACTTGTGAGTTTTTTTTCCAGCTGGGGTAGCATGCCATCATCCTCCCTGGCGTGTTCCTTTTCAGGCTGTGGAAGGAAGCCGGAATGCTCCAGCAGTTCCTCCTGCAGGTCAAGCAGGAGTGCATCTTGTTTTCGTATAGCTTCTGATAGAGCCCCAGGGAACAGAAGAAGTTGTTGAAGGCGATACTACGGTGGGTTCCCAGCCAGGGGTCGACAGCACACATGACTAGGTCCTGTGTTGTGGACTTCTTGCTGCAAATGTTGAAATTCGCCAGGTAACCGTTTGATGAGTCGCATGTAGCGATTACCTTGATGCCCACCGAGTTGTTTTTTCGTGGTGCCATGACTTTCATTGTTGTCCACCCATCAAAGGGGATAACACTGTGTAACAATGTGTACCGATCACGGGCAGTCAAGAAGCCATGGAGCGACATGTTTATTCGGAGTATAGGGGAGAGAAGCCAAAAATAATAAAAATAATCTATTGTATTGTTCTGTAAAAAGTCCCAAGTTGGGTTCAAAATCCGAAAAAAAGTACATAATTTATACAGTACACTAAATCCCCAGACCATTATTAAAGCTGAACAATATAAATACAAATCTATCTTTATTATTATTATTATTATTAAATTCACCCCTTGAAAAGCATTGAAATAATGCATTTTCATTTAATAAATAGTTATTCGTCACCTTTTTCTTGAAGATGTTCGTTTCACAGTAGGTTTTTTTATTTTCTAGAGGTTCTTCTTCTTCATTTGACTCCTGCAGCCTTCGAGACGAAGCACACAGGGAAAATACATTAGAAAAAAAGAATAAAAAAACAACCCAAAAGAACATGAATGGAAAGAGAGAGGGATCAGGTGAAGAGGTGAACGATATGACAGTGTTCGTGAAGACGGGAGGCGGGGTTCACGATGTGGAAGTGTCGGGGAAGGAGACGGTGGGGATCCTGTACAAGAAGGCGGGGTGTGCTGCTGGTTTACTCGAAGGCAAGTTCGAACTGGTTTGGGAGGGAGAGGTCCTGGACAGGAACGGGGGTGAAGATATCCAGGAACTCGGGCTCGTGGAGGGCAGCGTGGTCTATGTGGAGGCGAAGAAGATGAGAACCGTTCAGCTGGAGGAGCTTGAGAGCTCAGAAGTGGTTTCAGAGCTTGAGGAGCTTGTGACAGCTGACCCTGAGCTGGTTCTGGTGGTGGAGGTGGGGAACTCGCCAGCTGTCGAAGTCTTGTCCATGAAGACGACGGTCCTTCCTTCCGGACTTCGGTTCCTCGTTGTCACCGACTCCACAGGCTGTGTTACAAGGATAGGCTCTGGGTTTCTTGAAGAGTGCGACCACCTGACGTCTGTTGATCTCATCCTCCCCAATGTTTCCACCATTGGTGAAAATCTTTTATATGAGTGCAAAAATCTAGAAACCATCAACTTGAATGTGATGACCAATCTTTCTTCTATTGGTCATTGCTTCTTGTATGGGTGCGAAAAACTAGAAACCATCGACTTGAATACGTTGACCAATCTTTCTTCCATTGGTGATCGCTTCTTGTTTGAGTGCAAAAAACTAGAAACCATCGACTTGAATGCGATGACCAATCTTTCTTCCATTGGTGATGGCTTCTTGTCTGGGTGCGTAAAACTAGAAACCATCAACTTGAATGCGATGACCAATCTTTCTTCTATTGGTCATTGCTTCTTGTATGGGTGCGAAAAACTAGAAACCATCGACTTGAATACGTTGACCAATCTTTCTTCCATTGGTAATCGCTTCTTGTTTGAGTGCAAAAAACTAGAAACCATCGACTTGAATGCGATGACCAATCTTTCTTCCATTGGTAATCGCTTCTTGTCTTGGTGCGAAAAACTAGAAACCATCAACTTGAATGCGATGACCAATCTTTCTTCTATTGGTCATTGCTTCTTGTATGGGTGCGAAAAACTAGAAACCATCGACTTGAATACGTTGACCAATCTTTCTTCCATTGGTAATCGCTTCTTGTTTGAGTGCAAAAAACTAGAAACCATCGACTTGAATGCGATGACCAATCTTTCTTCCATTGGTAATCGCTTCTTGTCTTGGTGCGAAAAACTAGAAACCATCAACTTGAATGCGATGACCAATCTTTCTTCTATTGGTCATTGCTTCTTGTATGGGTGCGAAAAACTAGAAACCATCGACTTGAATACGTTGACCAATCTTTCTTCCATTGGTAATCGCTTCTTGTTTGAGTGCAAAAAACTAGAAACCATCGACTTGAATGCGATGACCAATCTTTCTTCCATTGGTAATCGCTTCTTGTCTTGGTGCGAAAAACTAGAAACCATCAACTTGAATGCGATGACCAATCTTTCTTCTATTGGTCATTGCTTCTTGTATGGGTGCGAAAAACTAGAAACCATCGACTTGAATACGTTGACCAATCTTTCTTCCATTGGTAATCGCTTCTTGTTTGAGTGCAAAAAACTAGAAACCATCGACTTGAATGCGATGACCAATCTTTCTTCCATTGGTAATCGCTTCTTGTCTTGGTGCGAAAAACTAGAAACCATCAACTTGAATGCGATGACCAATCTTTCTTCTATTGGTCATTTCTTCTTGTATGGGTGCGAAAAACTAGAAACCATCGACTTGAATACGTTGACCAATCTTTCTTCCATTGGTGATAGCTTCTTGTCTGGGTGCGAAAAACTAGAAACCATCGACTTGAATACGTTGACCAATCTTTCTTCCATTGGTGATCGCTTCTTGTTTGAGTGCAAAAAACTAGAAACCATCAACTTGAATGCGATGACCAATCTTTCTTCCATTGGTGATGGCTTCTTGGGAGGGTGCGTAAAACTAGAAACCATCAACTTGAATGCGATGACCAATCTTTCTTCTATTGGTCATTGCTTCTTGTATGGGTGTGAAAAACTAGAAACCATCGACTTGAATACGTTGACCAATCTTTCTTCCATTGGTGATCGCTTCTTGTCTGGGTGCGAAAAGCTAGAAACCATTGACTTGAATGCGATGACCAATCTTTCTTCCATTGGTGATGGCTTCTTGGAGGGGTGCGTAAAACTAGAAACTGTCGACTTGAATTTAAAAAGAAAAAAAAAAAGAAAAGTCGGTGTTTAGAAGAAGAAGAAAAAAAGAGGGGGAAAAAAAAGAAGAAAAAAGAGCACCCTGGCGCTGAGAAACATCTTTGTGGAAAAACCAACGAAAAGCAATCCAATACCTCGGAGACACCGGGGACCTGCCCCCCTCCGCAACAACTCCACAACAACCATCTAACCTGCTGAAGTAGCATGCCGATCAGAAGGCGGCTGAGGCACTTGTCATTTAATCAGAATCCCGAGATCCCATCCCTGATCCCCAAATAGAGAGTGTACCATCCTGTTTCTCGCGGAAACAGAGAACCTACCCCCTCCCCACCACAGCACCCGACCAATCAGATGCAGCAGTGTGAAAAACCGGCACCCTTTGTAGCCAAGAAAAAAAAAAAAAAAAAAAAAAAAAAAAAAAAAAGTGTAAAGTGTTAAACAGCCAGCAAAGCTTGTGGAAAGAGAACACCAAGAAAAAAAAAGAGAGAGAAAAGAAGACCAGGACACCCCTCCCCGGTCGTGAGAGGCCTATGGGTGTGGCATGCCATGTCTGAAACCTTTAGCTCCCTTGAAACTCACACCAGTGTGCGAGTTTGGCCCATTTTATTTTGGCACGTTGGCGATGGCTGTGGTGGTCGTCGCAAGAGCTCCTGTAGGAAGTATTGGACGATAACAGTTAATGGTTTTCGTTTTTCTTCTTTTTTTCTTTTTTTTCTTCTTTTTCTTCTTTTTCTTCTTTTTCTTCTTTTTCTTCTTAGTTTATCACCGTTCTTACTGAGCGCCATTTGACTTGTCACCTTGATGTTAAAAGATCGACCTTTTTTTTTTAATTTTTATTTATTTATTTTTTTTTTTTTTTTGCGGGCCATTGCTAACCACTTCGTTCTGTTATTTTCATTATTCTTTCCGGCGATAGACTGATACGGGCCATGAAAGCAACCTCTGCTTAATTCCTGGTACGTGGGAGGCTCCTCTTAAGAAGGGTCGCGACCAGCTGGACGTAAGAGAGTCGGGCCTGGCCGCTGGCATGCGCGTGCTGTTCGGAGCGGTTCCGCCCCCTTCCCTGACCCCCTTGGCCGTGGGTAGCAGGCCGCCGCAGGAGGAAGGTGAAACGGCGCAATCCCCCATTCCGGGGGCGAGCAGTGCGAGGCTCTGCTCTCCAGAGGCGAGGTTCCCGGAGGCGCCCATGGTGCCCATGGCCGCGGACCTGTGCGAGTCGGACGGGATGGAGTCACATTCGGCCTCCTCCGGTGTAGACGGAGAGCCGTCGCCCGCTCGTCCGTCGCAGTCTCCCGTGCTGGGGGCTGAAGGCGGGGGGCGCATCTCTCCGGAGGTCAGTACCCCAGAAACCTCCAACCCCGATGTCCGGGTAGGGGGCGGGGAAAAGGTCGCCAGAAAAAGGGTACCTTCCCACGAGACCCAGTCGGCCCAACGCGCCGCCAAGGTCGGGAAGGGCCCTGTCCAACGAGATGTGAGGGGGTCCCAGGGTGGTCGATCCACCCCCCTGGGCTCGCAAGGGCCCAGGGCTTGAGCAGCCAACATTAAGGGTTCCTGAGGGAGCCCACTTTAGAATTCCTTTTTTTTTTTTTTTTTTTTTTTTTTTTTTTTCCCTTACAACAAATTGACAATGGGGAAAAAAAAAAAAAAAAAAAAAAAAAAAAAAAAGGGACCGGGAGTTTTCCCCCTGAAGTTCCTTTGTTAAAACATGTTTGCTGTTGGGTTTCCGTTTCTTTTTGGTTTAACTAGAAGTTTTCCTTCTACAGCTTGTTTGCTGATGGTTTTGAGTTGATTCTTTTTTATTTTTTATCTTATGGTTTAACTAGAAGTTTTCCTTCTACAGTTTGCTTGCTGATGGTTTTAAGTTGATTCTTATTTATTTACTTACACTTTTTGGCTTAACTAGAAGTTTTCCTTCTACAGCTTGTTTGCTGACGGGTGGGTTTATCGGGCGGGCTTCCATAGCTGGTGATCTATGGAAGCCTTCCCTATTTTTTCTTTTTTCACGCCGGGCTGGGGGGAAGGACGGCAAGACCACCAACGGAGGAGAAACCGCTGCAGAAAGGGGAAAGGTGCAGAAAGACGAAGAGTACGAGAAGGCGTCTCACAAAGACTCCCTTTAATTCATATATCTTTTATTTTCTTTTTATTTTTCTTTTCTTCTTTATTTTCTTTCTCCTAACCCAACCCCCTTCCTTGACCCCCCCGAAAAAAAAAGAAAAGAAAAGAAAAGATTCATTCCTCCCTAGTTTATTATATTTTGCATCAGGTCCGCCGAGAAAATAAAAGGAAAAATAAAGAAAGAGAACGGCAACCAAATTTTAAATTCTTATTTATCATCAAAGGAGGTTTGAAAAAGAGAAAAATTAAAGAGAAGAAAGAGACCTTTTTCTCCTCTATCAATAAGTGATTCACGAACTCGAATCTTTATCACCACTTTTTTGTGCATGCCAGATTTTTTTTTTCTCCCGCCTTGTTAAAGAAGTTTTAATTTACTAATAATAAAAAAAAAAAGTGAAAAGAGGAGTAGAAGACGATCCGGTGGGGGGCATGGGAACCATAAACCGTGTCTTCCATCGCGATCGGCAAGGCGGGGGCTTTTCCGTCCCATGGGTGAAAAGAGGCGGATAAAATCACTGTTCCGGACCCCCCCCAACACTGAGCTTGCACTTTTTCTCCCACACATACCTCTCTTGTTTATCGAAATATCACCATTTTTACGGCGGACGCCAAGAAAAAAAAAAAGCCAAGGAGAAGGAGTTTAGGGAGTTAATGAAAGACCTACGGCCCCAAAGAAGGCGGTGAAAACAGCCATGGTAGGCCAGCCCTGGCAGACAGGGAGCCTGAACACCAAAAACACCGCGGAGCCAAATTTGCATCCGGAATTTTCGGTTTTCAAACTTACAAAAACCCCCTGTAGGCATCTGCGTCCGTCCAGCCCCATTTTGGCACCCCTTTTGGGTGTGGAAAAAAAAAAAAAAAAAAAAAAAAAAAAAAGTGTAAAGTGTTAAACAGCCAGCAAAGCTTGTGGAAAGAGAACACCAAGAAAAAAAAAGAGAGAGAAAAAAAGACCAGGACACCCCCTCCCCGGTCGTGAGAGGCCTATGGGTGTGGCATGCCATGTCTGAAACCTTTAGCTCCCTTGAAACTCACACCAGTGTGCGAGTTTGGCCCATTTTATTTTGGCACGTTGGCGATGGCTGTGGTGGTCGTCGCAAGAGCTCCTGTAGGAAGTATTGGACGATAACAGTTAATGGTTTTCGTTTTTCTTCTTTTTTTCTTTTTTTTCTTCTTTTTCTTCTTTTTCTTCTTTACAACCGGCAGCCTTCGAGACAAAGCACACAGGGAAAATACATTAGAAAAAAAGAAAAAAAAAAAAAAAAAAAAAAAAAACAATATTAAAAGAACATGAATGGAAAGAGAGAGGGATCAGGTGAAGAGGTGAACGATATGACAGTGTTCGTGAAGACGGGAGGCGGGGTTCACGATGTGGAAGTGTCGGGGAAGGAGACGGTGGGGATCCTGTACAAGAAGGCGGGGTGTGCTGCTGGTTTACTCGAAGGCAAGTTCGAACTGGTTTGGGAGGGAGAGGTCCTGGACAGGAACGGGGGTGAAGATATCCAGGAACTCGGGCTCGTGGAGGGCAGCGTGGTCCATGTGGAGGCGAAGATGAGAACCGTTCAGCTGGAGGAGCTTGAGAGCTCAGAAGTGGTTTCAGAGCTTGAGGAGCTTGTGACAGCTGACCCTGAGCTGGTTCTGGTGGTGGAGGTGGGGAACTCGCCAGCTGTCGAAGTCTTGTCCATGAAGACGACGGTCCTTCCTTCCGGACTTCGGTTCCTCGTTGTCACCGACTCCACAGGCTGTGTTACAAGGATAGGCTCTAGGTTTCTTGAAGAGTGCGACCACCTGACGTCTGTTGATCTCATCCTCCCCAATGTTTCCACCATTGATGAAAATCTTTTATATGGGTGCAAAAATCTAGAAACCATCAACTTGAATGCGATGACCAATCTTTCTTCCATTGGTGATGGCTTCTTGTTTGGGTGCGAAAAACTAGAAACCATCGACTTGAATGCGATGACCAATCTTTCTTCCATTGGTGATCGCTTCTTGTTTGGGTGCGTAAAACTAGAAACCATCAACTTGAATGCGATGACCAATCTTTCTTCCATTGGTAATCGCTTCTTGTTTGGGTGCGTAAAACTAGAAACCATCAACTTGAATGCGATGACCAATCTTTCTTCCATTGGTCATTACTTCTTGTCTGGGTGCGTAAAACTAGAAACCATCAACTTGAATGCGATGACCAATCTTTCTTCCATTGGTGATGGCTTCTTGGAAGGGTGCGTAAAACTAGAAACCATCAACTTGAATGCGATGACCAATCTTTCTTCTATTGGTGATGGCTTCTTGGAAGGGTGCGTAAAACTAGAAACCATCAACTTGAATGCGATGACCAATCTTTCTTACATTGGTGATCACTTCTTAGAAGGGTGCGAAAAACTAGAAACCATCGACTTGAATGCGATGACCAATCTTTCTTCCATTGGTGATTGCTTCTTGTCTGAGTGCGTAAAACTAGAAACCATCAACTTGAATGCGATGACCAATCTTTCTTCTATTGGTGATTACTTCTTGGAGGGGTGCGAAAAACTAGAAACCATCGACTTGAATGCGATGACCAATCTTTCTTCCATTGGTGATCGCTTCTTGGAAGGGTGCGTAAAACTAGAAACCATCAACTTGAATGCGATGACCAATCTTTCTTCCATTGGTGATCGCTTCTTGTTTGGGTGCGAAAAACTAGAAACCATCGACTTGAATACGTTGACCAATCTTTCTTCCATTGGTGATGGCTTCTTGTCTGGGTGCGTAAAACTAGAATCTGTCGACTTGAATTTAAAAAGAAAAGTCGGTGTTTAGAAGAAGAAGAAAAAAAGAGGGGAAAGAAAGAAGAAAAAAGAACACCCTGGCACTGAGAAACATCTTTGTGGAAAAACCAACGGAAAGCAATGCAATACCACGAAGACACAGGGGACCTGCTTCCCTCCGCAACAACTCCACAACAACCATCTAACCTGCTGAAGTAGCATGCCGATCGGAAGGCGGCTGAGGCACTTGTCATTTAATCAGAATCCCGAGATCCCATCCCTGATCCCCAAATAGAGAGTGTACCATCCTGTTTCTCGAGGAAACAGAGAACCTACCCCCTCCCCACCACAGCACCCGACCAATCAGATGCAGCAGTGTGAAAAAAAAAAAGCCCCCCTCTCCCCAAACAAAACAAACAAACAAACATTTCCCCACCCCCGATAACGTATAATTAAGAAAAGTATGGGGGGGAAAGGATACTGAGGTGCGGCACCCTTAGTAGCCAAAAAAAAAAAGAAAGTGTAAAGTGTTAAACAGCCAGCAAAGCTTGTGGAAAGAGAACACCAAGAAAAAAAAAGAGAGAGAAAAAAAGACCAGGACCACCCCCGATAACGTATAATTAAGAATAAAAATTGTGGGGGGGGAAGGATACTGAGGTCTGGCACCAGCGGATGAGGATGCGGGAAAGGGGGTTGCACTGCTTTCCCTGCCAAAGCTAGTCGAGGGTGCACACCTTGCGACATATGGGGCCCGACGGCACATGGTGACGACAGGAGACCACTTTTCTCCTCGAGCCAAACAGCCCCTTACCTTGCATGACTCCATGTAATGTTCCTCGCCCAGATGCCGTCCATCTCATCACGACAAACAGCCACCGCAGGCACCAGACAGCAACCGCAGTACGGTGACCGATTAGTGTGGATTTCTACTTGAACAGTGAACACTCCCCTATGTGCACTGAAGCTTTATCGATTTTTTTAATTTTTTTTATTTGCTTCCAAGCTTTCTCTTGAAACTTTTGATTGTTACCTCAAGTTAGTTACCGTTCTTACTGAGCGCCGTTTGACTTTGTCACCTTGATGTTAAAAGATCGACCTTTTTTTTTCTTCTTCTTTTTTTATTTTTTATTTTCTTCTGATGACCGTGGTGGTCGAGCTTTCTTTACCTCTCCACTTTCGGGGCGAAGTTTAACAAGGGTGACCGCTGTGTCACATTCCGCATGGCACCACTAAAATCGAGTCCCCCCTCCCCCTTCTTTTTTCCAGTGTGTCTTCTCTTTTTGTTGTTCTTCTTTCACAAGCATTATTATTGTGCGCCTGTGGTGTGGGTTTACCTTCAACACGAATACAGGGGGTGGGGGAAGAAGAAGAAAAAAAAAATGGCGCCGGTGGGAGCATCAACGCCAACACAGTGCAAGTACCTGCCGATTTGGCATCAGAGGATAATGGAAGAGTCGGAGCTAAGCCGGGAGAAGAAGAACAAAATGCTCATATTTTTCAAGGGGCTGTTGGTGGCTCTCCTGCGGTGCAAACCGCGCAACCCCATCAGCTTCTGTGAGAAGTACGTTGAAGAAAAAGTAGAAGGCGACGAACTAGAAACCAGCCTGTGCAGAAGCTGGAGGGGAGACTTCAACACCTACGACTTCACCAGAGACACCTCAGACGTGTTCCAAGTAAATAACCGAGATGTCTATGGGGAGTACGAGACTATTAGAAAAACCCTCGACTTCAACTACCACGGTAACTACTCAAAAACCCGACAAGCAGTCCAAGACATAGCGGTCTCCGACGTTGTCCTGGGCGGTGAACTCAAATCCGAACCCTGGCTCGTCTACACAGCAGGAGCAATGGGGGCTGGGAAGTCCCATGTTATCAGGTGGATGTCCGACCACGGGTATTTCCCACTACCGGACATCGTTCAAATAGACCCCGATCGGTTCAAAGAAATGCTCCCAGAATGGCAGGGCTACGTGGAGCATGACCCCATGCAAGCTGGGGGTAGAATGCGCAAGGAATCCGGGTATCTAGTTGAAATCGCACAGCACAAGGCAATGGACATGGGCAAGAACGTGTGGGTGGACGGGTCCCTGCGGGACGGGGAGTGGTACGCAAGGCAGCTAAAGATCATCAAGGAAAAATACCCGCATTACAGGGTGGCCATCATACACGTGTTGGCGGACTTCGACATCGTTGTGAACAGAGCAGATGAACGAGGGGTGTCGACTGGGAGGTACGTACCTGTTGAGGAGATCAAGGACAGTTTTGAAAGAGTCCCTCTTGTTGTTGAGGAACTCTCAAAGTTGTGCGATTTCGTTGCGCACATCCGTAACAACCCCAGAGCACTGGCTAGGGTTGAGCTGCACACCGCATGCATTAAGGACACAACGTGGAACGCAAACGCGGCCGAGGTGCACCCTGTCACTGGTCTCCTTTACCTCTTTTATTGTTGCGTGGTTTATTTTGTCTTGAAACTACATTTCGCGTTAAAATTTTTGTTTTAATTGAAACCGGCAGGGTTGGCTTAAAATGAAATCAGATGGTCAAAATAGCAGCGAAAACGTGAGTCTCCCCCGACTGGTCAGATAAAGAGGAAAAAGACGATGAGGCGGTCAAAGAGGGGCCGGAAACGATGCTTGGGTGGGAGAAATACTCCCAAAGGCCTGAAACATATCATTTCCGTGAAAAGGTGGGCTTAGGACACCTCTAGGTGAAGCGGCCAATGAGGAGGGTGTTTTTAATCTTTTTTTGTTACACACGCTCATAGTTTCTTCCACGAACGGTCGTTTCGGTTCAAAAAAACAGCGGAATCTGAATCTTTCCATCCCAGAGTACAAAATTTGGCTTGGGTTGGTCCTGTTAATGGGTTTACACCCGGCACCGAATATGAAAAGCTACTGGGCAACAGATTCTATTTTAGCCATCCCGGCTTTTGAGAAAATGAGCAAACCGATTCGTTGACATACAGCGCTACCTCACCTTTGACAACCTGGAAAACATCAGTAAGGCTTGAAACTGCGCCTCATGCACAGGTTTCTTGACATCATTGTCAACCGGTGTAGGACTGTGCGGACCCCTGGCAAGTGGTTGTCTGTTGACGACAGTGTTATCCCGACAACAATAAAAGTCATGGCACCACGAAAAAAAAACAACTCGGTGGGCATCAAGGTAATCGCTACATGCGACTCATAAAACGGTTACCTGGCGAATTTCAACATTTTCAGCAAGAAGTCCACAACACAGGACCTAGTCATGCATACTGTCGACTCCTATGGGTTTGCTGTCGACCCCTGACCGGCAAGACCAGCTCCAGGGGACTGGAGTTTGGCATATGAAAACCCGGAAGTAGTCGTTATTTATTGGGTTCTGGAAAGCTGTGTTGCCAACTCCTCCATAATCTGGAAGAAGAGCAGGGAATGTGGCAAAAATTATGGCTTCCCGAGCTTCAAAGAAGAACTTGTTGGCAAGCTTCTCACCCATGCCAGGTGCAAACGTGGTGCCCCTGTTGCAACCCCCCCTTATGCAAAACGTGTTTTTTACCCTTGCATGCTACCCCAGCTGGAAAAAAAACTCACAAGTTGCTTTTTTCATCCCACAGCCCCAAAAAGTCTCCAGACTGACCTCAATCCTAGAGTTCAGGGCACCAAATAGGGCTGAATGCTGCCTTTTTTAGCCCAGCCATAACTCCACGGACCCCCCACGACAAGACCCCCCAAAATCGGACATAAAAAGTACACCCTCAACCCCCCTCTTACACACATAGTTAAGTGTTCTCATCTGAATCTGGCACCTGGAATTGAAAATTTTAGTACCGTTTACCCTTTCCTTGCACCTTCCTATGGTTGCATGCTGCCCTTTTTTTTGAGTATTTAAAGCAACAACGAATGTGTCCTACCATCGCAGCACCCACCTTCTCACGGAGGTGATGCCGTTGATCGGCGATCTCATCTACGGCAACAACGGGCGGAGGTGGGCCGCCTGAGGCACAGGTTGTTCTTCTCACACCACCCGCGCGCCCACTCGTAGCCCAGGTCGTCGTCCGTGAGCTGCTGGCAGGAGATTGCAAGCCCTTGGGCGAGGCTTGAAACCCTGCGGTAGCTCAACGGGGCGCCGGCCTGTATCTGCTCCTTCACTGTTTCCCGCGGAGCAGCCTGTCTGTCTCACTTCTGAGGGTGGGCGGGCGACCGGCCGTTCTTTTCGGTGCAGACTCTTCCTCCCACCCCCACCATGGGCTATCTCGCGGGATCGCTTGTGTAGCTTAGCTGCGACATCCTGTTTCGCCTGGTCAGCAACCGGCAGCCTTCGAGACAAAGCACACAGGGAAAATACATTAGAAAAAAAGAAAAAGAAAGAAAAAAAAAAAACAATATTAAAAGAACATGAATGGAAAGAGAGAGGGATCAGGTGAAGAGGTGAACGATATGACAGTGTTCGTGAAGACGGGAGGCGGGGTTCACGATGTGGAAGTGTCGGGGAAGGAGACGGTGGGGATCCTGTACAAGAAGGCGGGGTGTGCTGCTGGTTTACTCGAAGGCAAGTTCGAACTGGTTTGGGAGGGAGAGGTCCTGGACAGGAACGGGGGTGAAGATATCCAGGAACTCGGGCTCGTGGAGGGCAGCGTGGTCCATGTGGAGGCGAAGATGAGAACCGTTCAGTTGGAGGAGCTTGAGAGCTCAGAAGTGGTTTCAGAGCTTGAGGAGCTTGTGACAGCTGACCCTGAGCTGGTTCTGGTGGTGGAGGTGGGGAACTCGCCAGCTGTCGAAGTCTTGTCCATGAAGACGACGGTCCTTCCTTCCGGACTTCGGTTCCTCGTTGTCACCGACTCCACAGGCTGTGTTACAAGGATAGGCTCTTGGTTTCTTGAAGAGTGCGACCACCTGACGTCTGTTGATCTCATCCTCCCCAATGTTTCCACCATTGATGAAAATCTTTTATATGGGTGCAAAAATCTAGAAACCATCAACTTGAATGCGATGACCAATCTTTCTTCTATTGGTGATCACTTCTTGTTTGGGTGCAGAAAACTAGAAACCATCAACTTGAATGCGATGACCAATCTTTCTTCCATTGGTAATGGCTTCTTGTTTAGGTGCGTAAAACTAGAAACCATCGACTTGAATGCGATGACCAATCTTTCTTCTATTGGTGATTACTTCTTGTCTGGGTGCATAAAACTAGAAACCATCAACTTGAATGCGATGACCAATCTTTCCTCTATTGGTGATTACTTCTTGTCTGAGTGCATAAAACTAGAAACCATCAACTTGAATGCGATGACCAATCTTTCTTCCATTGGTGATCGCTTCTTGTTTGGGTGCAAAAAACTAGAAACCATCGACTTGAATGCGATGACCAATCTTTCTTCCATTGGTAATCGCTTCTTGTTTAGGTGCGTAAAACTAGAAACCATCAACTTGAATGCGATGACCAATCTTTCTTCTATTGGTCATTACTTCTTGTCTGGGTGCGAAAAACTAGAAACCATCGACTTGAATGCGATGACCAATCTTTCTTCCATTGGTAATCGCTTCTTGTTTGGGTGCGAAAAACTAGAAACCATCGACTTGAATGCGATGACCAATCTTTCTTCTATTGGTGATGACTTCTTGTTTGGGTGCGTAAAACTAGAAACCATCAACTTGAATGCGATGACCAATCTTTCTTCTATTGGTCATTACTTCTTGTCTGGGTGCGAAAAACTAGAAACCATCGACTTGAATGCGATGACCAATCTTTCTTCCATTGGTAATCGCTTCTTGTTTGGGTGCGAAAAACTAGAAACCATCGACTTGAATGCGATGACCAATCTTTCTTCTATTGGTGATGACTTCTTGTTTGGGTGCGTAAAACTAGAAACCATCAACTTGAATGCGATGACCAATCTTTCTTCTATTGGTCATTACTTCTTGTCTGGGTGCGAAAAACTAGAAACCATCAACTTGAATGCGATGACCAATCTTTCTTCTATTGGTGATTACTTCTTGGAGGGGTGCGAAAAACTAGAAACCATCGACTTGAATGCGATGACCAATCTTTCTTCCATTGGTGATCGCTTCTTGGAAGGGTGCGTAAAACTAGAAACCATCAACTTGAATGCGATGACCAATCTTTCTTCCATTGGTGATCGCTTCTTGTTTGGGTGCGAAAAACTAGAAACCATCGACTTGAATACGTTGACCAATCTTTCTTCCATTGGTGATGGCTTCTTGTCTGGGTGCGTAAAACTAGAATCTGTCGACTTGAATTTAAAAAGAAAAGTCGGTGTTTAGAAGAAGAAGAAAAAAAGAGGGGAAAGAAAGAAGAAAAAAGAGCACCCTGGCACTGAGAAACATCTTTGTGGAAAAACCAACGAAAAGCAATCCAATACCTCGAAGACACCGGGGACCTGCCCCCCTCCGCAACAACTCCACAACAACCATCTAACCTGCTGAAGTAGCATGCCGATCGGAAGGCGGCTGAGGCACTTGTCATTTAATCAGAATCCCGAGATCCCATCCCTGATCCCCAAATAGAGAGTGTACCATCCTGTTTCTCGCGGAAACAGAGAACCTACCCCCTCCCCACCACAGCACCCGACCAATCAGATGCAGCAGTGTGAAAAACCGGCACCCTTAGTAGCCAAGAAAAAAAAAAAAAAAAAAAAAACCCCACCCCCGATAACGTATAATTAAGAAAAAATATGGGGGGGAAAGGATACTGAGGTCCGGCACCCTTAGTAGCCAAAAAAAAAAGAAGTGTAAAGTGTTAAACAGCCAGCAAAGCTTGTGGAAAGAGAACACCAAGAAAAAAAAAGAGAGAGAAAAAAAGACCAGGACGCCCCCTCCCCGGTCGTGAGAGGCCTATGGGTGTGGCATGCCATGTCTGAAACCTTTAGCTCCCTTGAATCACACCAGTGTGCGAGTTTGGCCCATTTTATTTTGGCACGTTGGCGATGGCTGTGGTGGTCGTCGCAAGAGCTCCTGTAGGAAGTATTGGACGATAACAGTTAATGGCTTTCGTTTTTCTTCTTTTTTTCTTTTTTTTCTTCTTTTTCTTCTTAGTTTATCACCGTTCTTACTGAGCGCCATTTGACTTGTCACCTTGATGTTAGAAGATCGACCTTTTTTTTTTTAATTTTTATTTATTTATTTTTTTTTTTTTTTTTTTACGTTTGGGTTCCCTTTCTGCATCTTTGTCCTCCCTTGCTGCCCCTGAGGCAATCAGCTTGTCGAACCTTCGTGTGGCCTACCTTTCTTAATAGATGCTTTACAGCTGCGTTCAACCCAATATCCATCGGTTGAACCATGTAGGTGAACCGCTGCGCGACAGGACGGGATGGCCCCCCTGTGTCTTGAGCTACACGCAATATTGCCGAGAGGACATGCCTTTGCATACCTGGAAAAACTGCAACGATACTCGGCTGTGGTGGTTGCTACCCAGTCCACGCACAACCAAGCTGATGGATTTGAAGGCCGCCTACACTTTCTTGAAGATGTTCGTTTCACAGTAGGTTTTTTTATTTTCTAGAGGTTCTTCTTCTTCATTTGACTCCTGCAGCCTTCGAGACAAAGCACACAGGGAAAATACATTAGAAAAAAAGAAAAAAAAAAAAAAAAAAAAAAAACAATATTAAAAGAACATGAATGGAAAGAGAGAGAGATCAGGTGAAGAGGTGAACGATATGACAGTGTTCGTGAAGACGGGAGGCGGGGTTCACGATGTGGAAGTGTCGGGGAAGGAGACGGTGGGGATCCTGTACAAGAAGGCGGGGTGTGCTGCTGGTTTACTCGAAGGCAAGTTCGAACTGGTTTGGGAGGGAGAGGTCCTGGACAAGAACGGGGGTGAAGATATCCAGGAACTCGGGCTCGTGGAGGGCAGCGTGGTCCATGTGGAGGCGAAGATGAGAACCGTTCAGCTGGAGGAGCTTGAGAGCTCAGAAGTGGTTTCAGAGCTTGAGGAGCTTGTGACAGCTGACCCTGAGCTGGTTCTGGTGGTGGAGGTGGGGAACTCGCCAGCTGTCGAAGTCTTGTCCATGAAGACGACGGTCCTTCCTTCCGGACTTCGGTTCCTCGTTGTCACCGACTCCACAGGCTGTGTTACAAGGATAGGCTCTAGGTTTCTTCAAGAGTGCGACCACCTGACGTCTGTTGATCTCATCCTCCCCAATGTTTCCACCATTGATGAAAATCTTTTATATGGGTGCAAAAATCTAGAAACCATCAACTTGAATGCGATGACCAATCTTTCTTCCATTGGTAATGGCTTCTTGTTTAGGTGCGTAAAACTAGAAACCATCGACTTGAATGCGATGACCAATCTTTCTTCTATTGGTGATTACTTCTTGTCTGAGTGCATAAAACTAGAAACCATCAACTTGAATGCGATGACCAATCTTTCTTCCATTGGTGATCGCTTCTTGTTTGGGTGCAAAAAACTAGAAACCATCGACTTGAATGCGATGACCAATCTTTCTTCCATTGGTGATCGCTTCTTGTTTAGGTGCGTAAAACTAGAAACCATCAACTTGAATGCGATGACCAATCTTTCTTCTATTGGTGATTACTTCTTGTCTGAGTGCATAAAACTAGAAACCATCAACTTGAATGCGATGACCAATCTTTCTTCCATTGGTGATGGCTTCTTGTTTGGGTGCGTAAAACTAGAAACCATCAACTTGAATGCGATGACCAATCTTTCTTCCATTGGTAATCGCTTCTTGTTTAGGTGCGTAAAACTAGAAACCATCAACTTGAATGCGATGACCAATCTTTCTTACATTGGTGATCGCTTCTTAGAAGGGTGCGAAAAACTAGAAACCATCGACTTGAATGCGATGACCAATCTTTCTTCCATTGGTAATCGCTTCTTGTTTTGGTGCGTAAAACTAGAAACCATCAACTTGAATGCGATGACCAATCTTTCTTCTATTGGTGATTACTTCTTGGAGAGGTGCAAAAAACTAGAAACCATCGACTTGAATGCGATGACCAATCTTTCTTCCATTGGTGATAGCTTCTTGTTAGGGTGCGAAAAACTAGAAAGCATCGACTTGAATACGTTGACCAATCTTTCTTCCATTGGTGATGGCTTCTTGTCTGGGTGCAAAAAACTAGAAACCATCGACTTGAATGCGATGACCAATCTTTCTTCTACTGGTGATAGCTTCTTGGAAGGGTGCAAAAAACTAGAAACCATCAACTTGAATGCGATGACCAATCTTTCTTCCATTGGTGATCGCTTCTTCTGGTCGTTGGTGCAAACTTGGAGGTCTTCCGTGCGGGCAAAGAAAGCCCCTGCTTGATCGTTGGTCCCTTGAAACGAAGTCTCAGCGGCCACTGGTTCATCGCTCTCAGGAAGAAGGGAAGGTACATGGTCAAAGACACCGACGTACGGCTAAGGCTCCAGAGCTTCAAACACATCTGCGCGACATACTCCGAACACAACATCCTCTGCATCCCAGACGATGTGTGGGCCAGGACAACCCCAGGCAGGAAACACAACACACGTGTTCTAGACCCTGAGGCTGAGTTTCGCCAGTTTGAGCCGGTCATCACCCCGGCGGCACCCCAGGTAAGCGACTCGAGCGCGCGAAAGACTGAGACCGCTCTCAACACCCCGGAAGATCGCACCCTCCTAACTCATGTCACCCTAGCTGCAGCTATAGCTACATATGCCGCACGCACCCGACGGCTCGACACAGGAGTCGCCGCATCAGGTGTGGATGCGCACACCGCTCACTTCGGGCGGCCCGTCGCCACCGCCATCGTAGCCCTAGCTGCCGCCGTGGCCGCGCGAGCCGTGCACACCGGATGCTCTGTCACCACCACGTCTACGGCAAGCCAGACTAACGTGGTCGGAACTGTCCCGCTCTTCCTGAAGGTCTCGAGTCTGCACAAGTCTACACCACAGACAGCAGTCGCAACCTGTCAGACGGACCGTGTCACAGCACCTGTACTGTTCTCGATATCATCGACGCTCCAGACGGATCCTCCCAGCAGTAGACTGCCCCCGATGGACGCCGGACTGGGGTCGCCCTCGGCCGCGGCGGTCAGACTTACGAAGTCTGTCGAAATTCCGACGCCCCGCGCGACCCTGTCGAGGCGGCCGGTTATTGAGCCTCGGTTGACACCATGCCTTCCACCGCCAACGGACGTGTCATCCACCCAGCTCGCGGCCTGCACTCAATCCACCCGTCGGGACACCGGACACGGGAGTGACACACCGATGCCGTCGTCTACCATGGGACACGCGACACTCCAACCAGTGGTCGGCTCCCAGATTGTGACAACGTCGGCTGTGGAGTCATCGCTCGCCCGAGCCGTGACAACGCCCGTTCTGGCAGACGCCCCCCTCGGCGCCCGCCAGGTACAGCTCACTCCTTGCATCCAGTCCGTCCATGAGAACATCGGACTCGGGATGGATACGCCGATGGCTCCCGCCATGGGACACGCGACGCTTCAACCGGTGGTCAACGCCCAGAGAGACACGACGCTGACCCTGGAGCCGCCCGTGGCCCGAGCCGAGGCAGACGCTCCCCTAGACCCTCACCAGGCGGATGGTGGTTTAGAAATGATCGACCTCACGCAGGACTCCCCGGACAGACCCTCGCGCAAGAAGAAGCACGACGGCACTGCTTACGAGCACGAAAACCGTCGTGGTAAGAGTTCCTCCACAGGCGATGGGGATCTTCTCATCCTGCGCGAGCAGTCACAGGGTTTTGATCAGGAAGCCCTCAACCGAAGGGCCCTCCAGAGACGGATGGATCGATACCTCAGTCTCTTGGTCTACTTCCGGCGACACCCGGAGCTCTTGGACGAACACCAGCGTCAGCTCCTGTCGGTCGGTCCCCTCCCGATGCACCTGGACACCTCTCCACATCAACTGCTGCTCGAGGCCCGTGACACGGATAGAACTGCCGACCAACAGGCAACCGTCGCCAACCAGGAACAGCTTCTTCTGATTGCGCACAAGGCGTTGCCTACCACCGAACGTCTTCGGTTGTCTCACGAATGGCACTCGGGGCTGAACACCGCGGTACAGCAACAGTGGTGGTCGGAGTTCTTCGCCCAAGGCGGCTGGAAACACCCACTCTTCGGTTCCGAGGCCCCAAGAGGTGACGAGACTAGGACTCCAGGGAGGACCCCTCTCCTGCTCACCTACAACGGGCAGAGGAACAAACGCCCGGAACCCGAAGACGGCCCCGCCCTTCCCGCGGCCAAACGGGATCTCGCCGCGACGAGGCCGAACACCAGAGTCACTGGACTTGTCGCCCTTAAGAGGCTCACCAGGGAAGCAGACGTCGACGGCCCTGAGGACCTGGATGAGCTTCGACACCTGGGTTTCCTTTCCCAGGGCGAGGCCGTCTTTGACCTCAGCTGCATGTCCAGGGCTTGCACACACTTCCTGGGTGAGACCCCCATGGTCACGGTCCCCCTCGACACACGCGTCGCGATCCCGTGTCTGCTGGTCTGTTATGACTCGACGTGGCTCTACGCTTCCCGCCAGGAACAGGGCTTTCGGTTGCAGACCCAAGGGTTCAAGGACAAGTCGTATCCGACTGTGGCAGCCCTACTCGCTGACTTCGTGGGGGCAGGGACCCTCTACTACAGCGAGTCACAGTGGTCGACTGTGCTGAACTCCTACAACTAGGAACTACTGGAGACGACCCTACGCAATGTAGGAGTGCCGGCCCGGCGTGCTACGAGGGCGATAGGCTATGCAGGGTCTCACAGACCTCGCACCCTATGATTTTAGTTTCCACCTTTTCCTTTTCCACTTCTTGTCTTTTAACTTCCCTTCTGCTTTCCCAACATGGTTTCCGTCCCGGGTATGACGTTAAACTGCGTCCGCCGACGCATTTGGGTCAACATTCTCTGATGACCAAGCCGTCTTTTTCCGTTTCTTCTCCCCTTCTCTTTGTTATGTTATTTTCATTATTCTTTCTGGCGATAGACTGATACGGGCCATGGAAGCAACCTCTGCTTAATTCCTGGTACGTGGGAGGCTCCTCTTGAGGATGTCAGTCACCTTTTCCCTTTTTTACTCGACTCTCTGTTTTCGTATGCAGTATTTATTCTTTCCCACCCCTTTTTAGCTATTTCTTCGCTTCTTCATCCTAACTTAAAACCATTTCAGCTACCATCGCAGCACCCACCTTCTCACGGAGGTGATGCCGTTGATCGGCGATCTCATCTACGGCAACAACGGGCGGAGGTGGGCCGCCTGAGGCACAGGTTGTTCTTCTCACACCACCCGCGCGCCCACTCGTAGCCCAGGTCGTCGTCCGTGAGCTGCTGGCAGGAGATTGCAAGCCCTTGGGCGAGGCTTGAAACCCTGCGGTAGCTCAACGGGGCGCCGGCCTGTATCTGCTCCTTCACTGTTTCCCGCGGAGCAGCCTGTCTGTCTCACTTCTGAGGGTGGGCGGGCGACCGGCCGTTCTTTTCGGTGCAGACTCTTCCTCCCACCCCCACCATGGGCTATCTCGCGGGATCGCTTGTGTAGCTTAGCTGCGACGTCCTGTTTCGCCTGGTCAGCAACCGGCAGCCTTCGAGACAAAGCACACAGGGAAAATACGTTAGAAAAAAAGAAAAAGAAAGAAAAAAAAAAAAACAATATTAAAAGAACATGAATGGAAAGAGAGAGGGATCAGGTGAAGAGGTGAACGATATGACAGTGTTCGTGAAGACGGGAGGCGGGGTTCACGATGTGGAAGTGTCGGGGAAGGAGACGGTGGGGATCCTGTACAAGAAGGCGGGGTGTGCTGCTGGTTTACTCGAAGGCAAGTTCGAACTGGTTTGGGAGGGAGAGGTCCTGGACAGGAACGGGGGTGAAGATATCCAGGAACTCGGGCTCGTGGAGGGCAGCGTGGTCCATGTGGAGGCGAAGATGAGAACCGTTCAGTTGGAGGAGCTTGAGAGCTCAGAAGTGGTTTCAGAGCTTGAGGAGCTTGTGACAGCTGACCCTGAGCTGGTTCTGGTGGTGGAGGTGGGGAACTCGCCAGCTGTCGAAGTCTTGTCCATGAAGACGACGGTCCTTCCTTCCGGACTTCGGTTCCTCGTTGTCACCGACTCCACAGGCTGTGTTACAAGGATAGGCTCTTGGTTTCTTGAAGAGTGCGACCACCTGACGTCTGTTGATCTCATCCTCCCCAATGTTTCCACCATTGATGATAATCTTTTATATGGGTGCAAAAATCTAGAAACCATCAACTTGAATGCGATGACCAATCTTTCTTCCATTGGTAATCGCTTCTTGTTTGGGTGCGAAAAACTAGAAACCATCGACTTGAATGCGATGACCAATCTTTCTTCTATTGGTGATTACTTCTTGTCTGAGTGCATAAAACTAGAAACCATCAACTTGAATGCGATGACCAATCTTTCTTCCATTGGTGATCGCTTCTTGTTTGGGTGCGAAAAACTAGAAACCATCAACTTGAATGCGATGACCAATCTTTCTTCTACTGGTGATGGCTTCTTGTCTGGGTGCGTAAAACTAGAAACCATCGACTTGAATGCGATGACCAATCTTTCTTCCATTGGTGATGGCTTCTTGTCTGAGTGCATAAAACTAGAAACAATCAACTTGAATGCGATGACCAATCTTTCTTCTACTGGTGATGGCTTCTTGTTTGGGTGCGAAAAACTAGAAACCATCGACTTGAATGCGATGACCAATCTTTCTTCCATTGGTGATTGCTTCTTGTTTGGGTGCGAAAAACTAGAAACCATCGACTTGAATGCGATGACCAATCTTTCTTCCATTGGTAATCGCTTCTTGTCTGGGTGCGTAAAACTAGAAACCATCGACTTGAATGCGATGACCAATCTTTCTTCTATTGGTGATTACTTCTTGTCTGAGTGCATAAAACTAGAAACCATCAACTTGAATGCGATGACCAATCTTTCTTCTACTGGTGATGGCTTCTTGTCTGGGTGCGTAAAACTAGAAACCATCGACTTGAATGCGATGACCAATCTTTCTTCCATTGGTAATCGCTTCTTGTTTAGGTGCGTAAAACTAGAAACCATCAACTTGAATGCGATGACCAATCTTTCTTCCATTGGTGATCGCTTCTTGTTAGGGTGCGTAAAACTAGAAACCATCAACTTGAATGCGATGACCAATCTTTCTTCTATTGGTGATGACTTCTTGGAGGGGTGCAAAAAACTAGAAACCATCGACTTGAATGCGATGACCAATCTTTCTTCTACTGGTGATAGCTTCTTGTCTGGGTGCGTAAAACTAGAAACCATCGACTTGAATGCGATGACCAATCTTTCTTCCATTGGTAATCGCTTCTTGTTTGGGTGCGTAAAACTAGAAACCATCGACTTGAATGCGATGACCAATCTTTCTTCCATTGGTGATCGCTTCTTGTTTAGGTGCGTAAAACTAGAAACCATCAACTTGAATGCGATGACCAATCTTTCTTCTATTGGTGATTACTTCTTGTCTGGGTGCGTAAAACTAGAAACCATCAACTTGAATGCGATGACCAATCTTTCTTCCATTGGTGATCGCTTCTTGTTTGGGTGCGTAAAACTAGAAACCATCAACTTGAATGCGATGACCAATCTTTCTTCTATTGGTGATGGCTTCTTGGAAGGGTGCGTAAAACTAGAAACCATCAACTTGAATGCGATGACCAATCTTTCTTCCATTGGTAATCGCTTCTTGTTTAGGTGCGTAAAACTAGAAACCATCAACTTGAATGCGATGACCAATCTTTCTTACATTGGTGATCGCTTCTTAGAAGGGTGCGAAAAACTAGAAACCATCGACTTGAATGCGATGACCAATCTTTCTTCCATTGGTGATCGCTTCTTGGAAGGGTGCGTAAAACTAGAATCTGTCGACTTGAATTTAAAAAGAAAAGTCGGTGTTTAGAAGAAGAAGAAAAAAAGAGGGGAAAGAAAGAAGAAAAAAGAGCACCCTGGCACTGAGAAACATCTTTGTGGAAAAACCAACGGAAAGCAATCCAATACCTCGAAGACACCGGGGACCTGCTCCCCTCCGCAACAACTCCACAACAACCATCTAACCTGCTGAAGTAGCATGCCGATCGGAAGGCGGCTGAGGCACTTGTCATTTAATCAGAATCCCGAGATCCCATCCCTGATCCCCAAATAGAGAGTGTACCATCCTGTTTCTCGAGGAAACAGAGAACCTACCCCCTCCCCACCACAGCACCCGACCAATCAGATGCAGCAGTGTGAAAAAAAAAAAAGCCCCCCTCTCCCCAAACAAAACAAACAAACAAACATTTCCCCACCCCCGATAACGTATAATTAAGAAAAAATATGGGGGGGAAAGGATACTGAGGTGCGGCACCCTTAGTAGCCAAAAAGAAAAAAGTGTAAAGTGTTAAACAGCCAGCAAAGCTTGTGGAAAGAGAACACCAAGAAAAAAAAAGAGAGAAAAAAAGACCAGGACACCCCCTCCCCGGTCGTGAGAGGCCTATGGGTGTGGCACACCATGTCTGAAACGTTTAGCTCCCTTGAAGCTCACACCAGTGTGCGAGTTTGGCCCATTTTATTTTGGCACGTTGGCGATGGCTGTGGTGGTCGTCGCAAGAGCGCCTGCAGGAAGTATTGGACGATAACAGTTAATGGGTTTCGTTTTTCTTCTTTTTTTCTTCTTTTTCTTCTTAGTTTATCACCGTTCTTACTGAGCGCCATTTGACTTGTCACCTTGATGTTAAAAGATCGACCCTTTTTTTTTTTTTTTTTTTTATTGCAGGCCGTTGCTAACCACTTCGTTCTGTTATTTTCATTATTCTTTCCGGCGATAGACTGATACGGGCCATGGAAGCAACCTCTGCTTAATTCCTGGTACGTGGGAGGCTCCTCTTGAGGATGTCAGTCACCTTTTCCCCTTTTTTATTCGACTCTCTGTTTTCGTATGCAGTATTTATTCTTTTCCACCCCTTTTTATCTATTTTTTCGCTTCTCTATTCTAACTTAAAATCATTTCAGTAACCACTTCGTTCCGAATTTTTTTTCTTTCAAAAATGAAAAAATAAAGTGCTTTATTTTCCCTTGGGAAATATGGAAAACTTTATTACCCCACTTTCGTCACCAGGTGGTGGGGATAACATGGAAAGATAAAGAAGTACATCAGATGTGTTGTTCGCTGTTGACCTCCATGTTGGTCATCACCGGTAGCGCCCAAGTGGAAGAAGCGGGTTTGCAGCAAACTACACGGGCTCAGAATCTTGGTTACCCGGGGCGCCCCGGCTGGGGTTGAGCTGCACACCGCACGCATTAAGGACACGACGCAGAACGCAGAAGAAGCTACAGCTAGGCTGAGGTGCGCCCCCTGTAATCAAGTGCTTGTGCAGGGTGCCCCCACCGGCTTCCTTTAAATCATCGAGTTTATTTTTCCCGGCTCTAGCCAAAATTCCTTTAGAGGGAATCCAGAAAATAAATAAAAAAAAAAAGAAGAAAAAAAAAAAAAAAAAAAACAATTGTTTGACAAACGACAACAAGCGCATCGTGGTAAAGATGATAGAATGCGACACAGAAATTCAAATAGAGAGTGCGATTAGAGAGCTGCACAATCTGTGCTTCTTCACCTTCGAGGCCCCCCACAACCACATCATTCCCTTTGTGGACACATGGTTTGCAAACAATTCACTTTTCGTCTCGCTTCCTCGGTTCGAATTCCCGCTGGACGTCGTTTTAGAAAAAAAAATTGAAAAACCACTGGCGTGTATTCCAGGGAAAATAAGAGAAGATCTCACAGTACAACTCCTGGCGGCGGTTATCCACCTCCATCAGCTGGGAATTGTACACCGTGACTTAAAACCGAGCAACGTTGTTGTGAACAAGGATTTATCAGAATTGTGCGTAATCGACTTGGGGAGCTTGAGAAAACCTAGCGTTGCAGGTGAACAAGGTCCGCCGTTAACTCCCGCGAAAAATTGCATGACAGAGGGGTACTTCCCTCCTGAAACACTTGTTGGCGTTGAAAAATCTTATGGCAGGGAAGCTGACAACTTTGCTGTCGGGCTGACTCTTGCATCAATGATAACTGGGGGTGAAATATTTGAAGACAACGAGAAGGTTGAGGACAAGCTTGACTCGCTGAAGCTGGAAAAGAAACGGAGAGCTTTTGTTCAATCCCTGTTCCGCGGCATCAGAGGTATTCCCAACAGGGAGATTGACTGCATAACTAGTCTCCTTGCAGCTCACCCGGCGGCTCGAGCTACATCTGTTCAAGTTTTTAGAAAACTCACGGGGTCAGACACCCCACCCCCACCCTTTTTTACCCATTTTTTCGCTTCTCTATTCTGACTTAAAATCATTTCAGCCACCTGATGTATTTTACGACGAACCACAATATGAAATGGGCGACGAAAACAAGATGCTTGACACCCTCAACTCACGGGGTCAGACACCCCACCCCCACCTGATGTATTTTACGACGAACCACAATATGAAATGGGCGACGAGTATTTTTTTTTTTTTTTTTTTTTTTTTTTTTTTGTAACTCCATTCCCCCCCGCGCCTTTAGATTTTGCATTTTTTTTTCTTTGTGGTGTTTTTTATTTTTTTTTATTTTTTTTTATTTATTTTTTTTTTATATTATTATTACCGGATTCGTATTTATATTGTTATCCCCTAAACGCCCAGAGCCTATCTATGGTACCCCCCCCCCCCATTTTCGTTGTTGCTTTAAATACTCAAAAAAAGGGCAGCATGCAACCATAGGAAGGTGCAAGGAAAGGGTAAACGGTACTAAAGTTTTCAATTCCAGGTGCCAGATTCAGATGAGAACACTTAACTATGTGTGTAAGAGGGGGGTTGAGGGTGTACTTTTTATGTCCGATTTTGGGGGGGTCTTGTCGTGGGGGGTCCGTGGAGTTATGGCTGGGCTAAAAAGGGCAGCATTCAGCCCTATTTGGTGCCCTGAACTCTAGGATTGAGGTCAGTCTGGAGACTTTTTGGGGCTGCGAGATGAAAAAAGCAACTTGTGAGTTTTTTTTCCAGCTGGGGTAGCATGCCATCATCCTCCCTGGCGTGTTCCTTTTCAGGCTGTGGAAGGAAGCCGGAATGCTCCAGCAGTTCCTCCTGCAGGTCAAGCAGGAGTGCATCTTGTTTTCGTATAGCTTCTGATGGAGCCCCAGGGAACAGAAGAAGTTGTTGAAGGCGATACTACGGTGGGTTCCCAGCCAGGGGTCGACAGCACACATGACTAGGTCCTGTGTTGTGGACTTCTTGCTGCAAATGTTGAAATTCGCCAGGTAACCGTTTGATGAGTCGCATGTAGCGATTACCTTGATGCCCACCGAGTTGTTTTTTCGTGGTGCCATGACTTTCGTGGTGCCATGACTTTCATTGTTGTCCACCCATCAAAGGGGATAACACTGTGTAACAATGTGTACCGATCACGGGCAGTCAAGAAGCCATGGAGCGACATGTTTATTCGGAGTATAGGGGAGAGAAGCCAAAAATAATAAAAATAATCTTTTGTATTGTTCTGTAAAAAGTCCCAAGTTGGGTTCAAAATCCGAAAAAAAGTACATAATTTATACAGTACACTAAATCCCCAGACCATTATTAAAGCTGAACAATATAAATACAAATCCGGTATCTTTATTATTATTATTATTATTAAATTCACCCCTTGAAAAGCATTGAAATAATGCATTTTCATTTAATAAATAGTTATTCGTCACCTTTTTCTTGAAGATGTTCGTTTCACAGTAGGTTTTTTTATTTTCTAGAGGTTCTTCTTCTTCATTTGACTCCTGCAGCCTTCGAGACAAAGCACACAGGGAAAATACATTAGAAAAAAAGAATAAAAAACGAACCCAAAAGAACATGAATGGAAAGAGAGAGGGATCAGGTGAAGAGGTGAACGATATGACAGTGTTCGTGAAGACGGGAGGCGGGGTTCACGATGTGGAAGTGTCGGGGAAGGAGACGGTGGGGATCCTGTACAAGAAGGCGGGGTGTGCTGCTGGTTTACTCGAAGGCAAGTTCGAACTGGTTTGGGAGGGAGAGGTCCTGGACAGGAACGGGGGTGAAGATATCCAGGAACTCGGGCTCGTGGAGGGCAGCGTGGTCCATGTGGAGGCGAAGATGAGAACCGTTCAGTTGGAGGAGCTTGAGAGCTCAGAAGTGGTTTCAGAGCTTGAGGAGCTTGTGACAGCTGACCCTGAGCTGGTTCTGGTGGTGGAGGTGGGGAACTCGCCAGCTGTCGAAGTCTTGTCCATGAAGACGACGGTCCTTCCTTCCGGACTTCGGTTCCTCGTTGTCACCGACTCCACAGGCTGTGTTACAAGGATAGGCTCTTGGTTTCTTGAAGAGTGCGACCACCTGACGTCTGTTGATCTCATCCTCCCCAATGTTTCCACCATTGATGAAAATCTTTTATATGGGTGCAAAAATCTAGAAACCATCAACTTGAATGCGATGACCAATCTTTCTTCCATTGGTGATGGCTTCTTGGAAGGGTGCGTAAAACTAGAAACCATCGACTTGAATGCGATGACCAATCTTTCTTCTATTGGTGATTACTTCTTGTCTGAGTGCATAAAACTAGAAACCATCAACTTGAATGCGATGACCAATCTTTCTTCTATTGGTGATCGCTTCTTGGAAGAGTGCGAAAAACTAGAAACCATCAACTTGAATGCGATGACCAATCTTTCTTCCATTGGTAATCGCTTCTTGTTTAGGTGCGTAAAACTAGAAACCATCAACTTGAATGCGATGACCAATCTTTCTTCTATTGGTCATTACTTCTTGTCTGAGTGCATAAAACTAGAAACCATCAACTTGAATGCGATGACCAATCTTTCTTCCATTGGTGATCGCTTCTTGTTTGGGTGCGAAAAACTAGAAACCATCAACTTGAATGCGATGACCAATCTTTCTTCTATTGGTCATTACTTCTTGGAGGGGTGCAAAAAACTAGAAACCATCGACTTGAATGCGATGACCAATCTTTCTTCCATTGGTGATAGCTTCTTGTTTGGGTGCAAAAAACTAGAAACCATCAACTTGAATGCGATGACCAATCTTTCTTCTATTGGTTATTACTTCTTGTCTGGGTGCGAAAAACTAGAAACCATCGACTTGAATGCGATGACCAATCTTTCTTCTATTGGTGATTACTTCTTGGAGGGGTGCAAAAAACTAGAAACCATCAACTTGAATGCGATGACCAATCTTTCTTCCATTGGTGATTACTTCTTGGAGGGGTGCAAAAAACTAGAAACCATCGACTTGAATGCGATGACCAATCTTTCTTCCATTGGTGATCGCTTCTTGTTAGGGTGCGTAAAACTAGAAACCATCGACTTGAATGCGATGACCAATCTTTCTTCCATTGGTCATTGCTTCTTGTTAGGGTGCGAAAAACTAGAAACCATCGACTTGAATGCGATGACCAATCTTTCTTCCATTGGTCATTACTTCTTGGAGGGGTGCGAAAAACTAGAAACCATCGACTTGAATGCGATGACCAATCTTTCTTCCATTGGTCATTACTTCTTGGAGGGGTGCGAAAAACTAGAAACCATCGACTTGAATGCGATGACCAATCTTTCTTCCATTGGTGATGGCTTCTTGGAAGGGTGCGTAAAACTAGAAACCATCAACTTGAATGCGATGACCAATCTTTCTTCCATTGGTGATCGCTTCTTGTTTGGGTGCGAAAAACTAGAAACCATCGACTTGAATACGTTGACCAATCTTTCTTCCATTGGTGATGGCTTCTTGTCTGGGTGCGTAAAACTAGAATCTGTCGACTTGAATTTAAAAAGAAAAGTCGGTGTTTAGAAGAAGAAGAAAAAAAGAGGGGAAAGAAAGAAGAAAAAAGAACACCCTGGCACTGAGAAACATCTTTGTGGAAAAACCAACGAAAAGCAATCCAATACCTCGAAGACACCGGGGACCTGCTCCCCTCCGCAACAACTCCACAACAACCATCTAACCTGCTGAAGTAGCATGCCGATCAGAAGGCGGCTGAGGCACTTGTCATTTAATCAGAATCCCGAGATCCCATCCCTGATCCCCAAATAGAGAGTGTACCATCCTGTTTCTCGAGGAAACAGAGAACCTACCCCCTCCCCACCACAGCACCCGACCAATCAGATGCAGCAGTGTGAAAAAAAAAAAAGCCCCCCTCTCCCCAAACAAAACAAACAAACAAACATTTCCCCACCCCCGATAACGTATAATTAAGAAAAGTATGGGGGGGAAAGGATACTGAGGTCCGGCACCCTTAGTAGCCAAAAAAAAAAAGAAAGTGTAAAGTGTTAAACAGCCAGCAAAGCTTGTGGAAAGAGAACACCAAGAAAAAAAAAGAGAGAGAAAAAAAGACCAGGACCACCCCCGATAACGTATAATTAAGAATAAAAATTGTGGGGGGGGAAGGATACTGAGGTCTGGCACCAGCGGATGAGGATGCGGGAAAGAGGGTTGCACTGCTTTCCCTGGAGGAATTTTTTTTATTTTTTTTTATTTATTTTTTTTTTTATATTATTATTACCGGATTCGTATTTATATTGTTATCCCCTAAACGCCCAGAGCCTATCTATGGTACCCCCCCCCCCCCCCCCCCCCATTTTCGTTGTTGCTTTAAATACTCAAAGAAAAAGGGCAGCATGCAACCATAGGAAGGTGCAAGGAAAGGGTAAACGGTACTAAAGTTTTCAATTCCAGGTGCCAGATTCAGATGAGAACACTTAACTATGTGTGTAAGAGGGGGGTTGAGGGTGTACTTTTTATGTCCGATTTTGGGGGGGTCTTGTCGTGGGGGGTCCGTGGAGTTATGGCTGGGCTAAAAAGGGCAGCATTCAGCCCTATTTGGTGCCCTGAACTCTAGGATTGAGGTCAGTCTGGAGACTTTTTGGGGCTGCGAGATGAAAAAAGCAACTTGTGAGTTTTTTTTCCAGCTGGGGTAGCATGCCATCATCCTCCCTGGCGTGTTCCTTTTCAGGCTGTGGAAGGAAGCCGGAATGCTCCAGCAGTTCCTCCTGCAGGTCAAGCAGGAGTGCATCTTGTTTTCGTATAGCTTCTGATGGAGCCCCAGGGAACAAGCCCCCCTCTCCCCAAACAAAACAAAACAAACAAACATTTCCCCACCCCCGATAACGTATAATTAAGAAGGAAAAATTATGGGGAGGGGAAGGATACTGAGGACTTTTGAGGAATATTTGTTGTTACCTCAAGTTAGTTACCGTTCTTGCTGAGCGCCGTTTGACTTTGTCACCTTGATGTTAAAAGATCGACCTTTTTTATTCTTCTTCTTTTTTTATTTTTTATTTTCTTCTGATGACCGTGGTGGTCGAGCTTTCTTTACCTCTCCACTTTCGGGGCGAAGTTTAACAAGGGTGACCGCTGTGTCACATTCCGCATGGCACCACTAAAATCGAGTCCCCCCTCCCCCTTCTTTTTTCCAGTGTGTCTTCTCTTTTTGTTGTTCTTCTTTCACAAGCATTATTATTGTGCGCCTGTGGTGTGGGTTTACCTTCAACACGAATACAGGGGGTGGGGGAAGAAGAAGAAAAAAAAAATGGCGCCGGTGGGAGCATCAACGCCAACACAGTGCAAGTACCTGCCGATTTGGCATCAGAGGATAATGGAAGAGTCGGAGCTAAGCCGGGAGAAGAAGAACAAAATGCTCATATTTTTCAAGGGGCTGTTGGTGGCTCTCCTGCGGTGCAAACCGCGCAACCCCATCAGCTTCTGTGAGAAGTACGTTGAAGAAAAAGTAGAAGGCGACGAACTAGAAACCAGCCTGTGCAGAAGCTGGAGGGGAGACTTCAACACCTACGACTTCACCAGAGACACCTCAGACGTGTTCCAAGTAAATAACCGAGATGTCTATGGGGAGTACGAGACTATTAGAAAAACCCTCGACTTCAACTACCACGGTAACTACTCAAAAACCCGACAAGCAGTCCAAGACATAGCGGTCTCCGACGTTGTCCTGGGCGGTGAACTCAAATCCGAACCCTGGCTCGTCTACACAGCAGGAGCAATGGGGGCTGGGAAGTCCCATGTTATCAGGTGGATGTCCGACCACGGGTATTTCCCACTACCGGACATCGTTCAAATAGACCCCGATCGGTTCAAAGAAATGCTCCCAGAATGGCAGGGCTACGTGGAGCATGACCCCATGCAAGCTGGGGGTAGAATGCGCAAGGAATCCGGGTATCTAGTTGAAATCGCACAGCACAAGGCAATGGACATGGGCAAGAACGTGTGGGTGGACGGGTCCCTGCGGGACGGGGAGTGGTACGCAAGGCAGCTAAAGATCATCAAGGAAAAATACCCGCATTACAGGGTGGCCATCATACACGTGTTGGCGGACTTCGACATCGTTGTGAACAGAGCAGATGAACGAGGGGTGTCGACTGGGAGGTACGTACCTGTTGAGGAGATCAAGGACAGTTTTGAAAGAGTCCCTCTTGTTGTTGAGGAACTCTCAAAGTTGTGCGATTTCGTTGCGCACATCCGTAACAACGGAGGCGATCCAAAGCTTGAGGTATACTGTCACGACAGCGAACGACACACCGCCGGGGACTGGGAGGCCGTTCGTAACCGGTTCGCCACCCACAACGAACTGACCCAAAGCTGGTCCGCGCACGTCCACGAAACCCTGCGCACCCACGACGTCGTCCTGTTCACGAAATCCTACTGTAGTTACTGTAAGAAGGTCATCAAGCTGCTACACGACTACGTAGATCTTCCTGGTGCGCTTCACATTGTGGAGCTGGACACCCTTGCCATAGGCGGGGTTGGCATACAGCTGGAGCTCGGAAAGATTACAGGCGTGCGCACTGTTCCTCTGTTATTCTACAAGGGTGTTTTTCGTGGGACGTGTGACGACGTCAAGAACCATGTTAAAAACTGCACAACCTCTGAGTTGTTTTGCGTGGAATAATAATTAAAAAGTTTTTTCGAGGGGGGGGTTCTTTTTAAGGGAACAAGAACAGAGTGAATTTAAAAAAAAAAAAAGAAAGAAGAATTTAAAAAAAAAAAAAAAAACTCACCCACTCTTGTCCCTGTAGTACACTCTGCGTCACGGGACTCAGTTGCTGGGGAGAGAGAACCAGAAGGAGATATGTTTTTGTTTTTATTTTTATTTTTATTTTTATTTTTATTTTTATTTTTATTTTTATTTTTATTTTTATTTTTATTTTTATTTTTATTTTTATTTTTATTTTTATTTTTATTTTTATTTTTATTTTTATTTTTATTTTTATTTTTATTTTTATTTTCTATTTTCTATTTTTATTTTCTATTTTCTATTTTTATTTTTTTCTGTTCTACTTTCACGCAACGAATTAACGATAAAAAAAAACAAAAAACTCTAACTTTTATGTGCCACATTTCTTCCCTCCTAAAAGAAATGCGCATTTCTTTCTTCAAACCCCCCCCCCCCCCCTTTCTTTTCAGGATGAACTAGAAATATTCGTTATTTGTAATTATCTATAAAAAGTGAAAAGAAATGAAGAAGAGAAAAAAAAAACTGTAATCTGATACGCACAGAATAAAAAAAGATTTCCTTCCCGCTCTCTCCCCCTTCTTTTCCCATGGTGCCAAACGATGAAGATGTGAGGTGGGGTCAACAAAACACCAATTTTGTCTCCAATCTCCTTTCTGTTTTGTGTTATCTTTCTCAGGGGAAGGGGGTCAAAGAAGCACTAGTTCTGGTTCTTACCAGCCCCTCCTTCCCTCCCCCCCCCTTTTTTTTCTGGTTAGTTGTACAAAAGAAAACATTCGAGGGAGAGAGGGAAAGATGGCGGAAAAGAAATAAGATCAGAACCGTCTTTACAAGACTTTACTTACACATTCCAGTGTCATGATCCCAAAGAACCCCCTTTTTTATTCTTTTTTTTTTTTTAACCATTAAGCCCACAGGCAAAAAACCGAAAAAAGCCCATTTTTGAGGCGATTCCAAAAAATTCAAAAGAATGGCAGCATTTAACCATACAAAGTGTGCTTTTTATGGAGAAATGACCTCTGGAGACATTCAGGTATCAGGGTTCCCCTGAACTGGCTTTTGAACTTATGGTTTTGACCCAACACCCTTTTTTGGTAGGGGGGGGGAAGAGGAGTAGAAAAAAGTGTAAAATAAATAATAATAAAATGCACTAAAAACCCCTTGTCTATTCTAGCCCAGATTTAGCTTGCGTTTCACACCTCTCTGGCCAGTGGAGGGGGTCCGGGGGTCCATCAGTGAGTTTCTGGTACTTGTCGGTGTTTCGGGCTCCTGAAGATCATCCTAGGTGATGTCTTCGTTCAGGTGGTAAAGCCAAAAGCAAGGTGTGGAACATTCATAGCCAGAGGACCTTCTGGGACCCATGCAATGATGGACTACGCACCTATTATGCTAATTTTTGCAGGAAAATGCTCTTTTGATGCGGTCAAACCTTACATCCTTCGAGTCTTGTGGTCTCGATGGTGCAGGTTCTTTGCCCATGCATTTACAGAGGCCGTGTGCGATGCATTCTTCCAGTTCATTGAACTTGATGGGGGAATTGACGCACTTCGCAAGTACCCAGCAGTTGAAGAGGCTTTTGTCAAGCAGGAACCTTAATATTTTCATCTGTCACCGGCGGCTTTGGACCACTTTGTGTTGCGTTGGGTGGCAGCGTCGTTCCCATCTACACCCCTCATAAGGGAGGTGTAGGTTTCAACGACCTTTGGATGGGAAAGGCGACCCTGGACTTTTTCTTTCCCTGAGTATGCATAATGGAGTCAGGATCGGTTTTCCAGTAGTCACGGAAGTTGGGACGGGTGGTGAGGTCCATTAACACCCATAGGCCCAGAAACGCTCGGATTTCGGCTTCCGTGACTCTTTTGTCGATTTTGCGGCGCTCTAGGTGGTTGTTTGTGAATGCTGTCAGGCATCGGAGGGTGTATGGTGTAAAAAACGAATAAAAAAGCTGGAGAGGGCTCTTCCCTGTTGGATCGTCTGCTGGTTCGATTACACTGCCTCTTTCCACCCCATTCCCCCCAATTCTTCCACACTTTCCTCCCCCCAAGTACTACTAGACTCAGAACTACCATTTTCTGACATTTCTTTGCATTCTTCATCACTTACGACCAGCCCTCTGCTCCAGTCGAGTATTCTTCATTCTCAAATCATTTCCCCCCGGATTTTCGACCCCTCAAATTCTTAAAATAATGCTGAAAAAGGGCAGCATTTAGCCAAACAAAGTGGAAAAAATCGCGCAATGGCGTCAGAAAAGTGAAAGAAAGGTCATAATTTGACCAAAAGGCCTATACATATATGACATGTGGGTTTAATGGTTAAATATATATTTCCCCTGTGCTTAGCGCTCAACTCTAAACAGGGCAAAAAAGTAGGGGGGGGGGGGGGGGGGGGGGTACATCTCTCTTTTTCTCTTTTTTAAATAGGTCCCAACTTACTTCCTATGGTTTCACGCCTTTCCCCCCCCCATTTTTTCCCCTGCTCCTTTAAAAAAAAAAGCCCATACTTTTCTACAGACATATTTCACCCTTATCCTTTTTTTGCTCGGGTGACAAGCGGAGATAGAGAGGGGGGGGGGGGGGAGGAATTAAAAATACCCATTATCCTGATGCTTTTATCGAGGAAACGACGGGAAGAGGGGGGGAAAAAAAGAAGAAGAAAAAAAAAAGAGGAACTGACCGTTGTTTGTACGTGCTAGGGTAAAACCTGGAGAAGTTTGTCAACCTGAAACACGTTGCCAACGTTCCCCCTTTTTTTAGATAAGTTAAAGACCCGTTTTTGTGTTTAAAAAAAAAAAAGAAAATAAAACTCCCACAATTTATTGTTTCCAGAGCATCTTCTGGAACAGAGTCCTTTCCTCCTCCTCCTCCCTTCTCTCCATTGCCGCTTATGGGTTGATCCATTTCCCACATTCGCTGGCTGACATACAATCTTTTAATCTTTCGCACTTGGATCATTACGGATCTCTCCGGCAGTGTCCAGCTGAAGTAAAAGGCCGCACATACAGCAGTTGACCCAAGATCACAAGTGAAGGTTTTTTTTTGAGCAAAAAAAGGAAGATGACATATATGGTGTACCTGCTGCCGTTCTTTCAATTGCGATGCTTGTTTTTCCATGAGGGTGGCAGGCTTCGCAACCGGTTGTAGCGAAAAACAGAGGTCAGAAAGAAATGGTGAGCAAGCGCACTTGTGACCCTGTGTTACAACCCAGGGTCGGGTTACTGTTAAAAGTACTTAGCGAAAAATATATGGTGTCACACAGCATAGCCCCGAAAATCCGGTTTTTACACCCCATTATTTGCTTTTTTTTTTTCAAGGGGTTCCTAAGGGTTTTCGGCCTAACATGGCCTTTTTCAGAAAAACCAATTCTTAACACTTGCCTGCTCATGTAGAGCTTCGGCATTGGTATCTTTGGAGCCAAACTTGCATCTGTGGAGAATACATGGGGGGAGGGGGGGGCAGCCGAAGGTGTTTTTAAACGACATAAGCAACGCTGAAACTGGAAACGAAAAAAAAAAGAAGAAAGAAAAAAAGTGAATTTACAAATGTTTATCTCTCTCTTCCCTCCCTCCCCTGTCTTTTTTCCATAAAAAAAACACTTTTCTCCCTCCCCTCAAAAAAAAAAAAATAGTCATGTGACACCAGTTCTGCATTTTTTATTACAGACCTTGGCAGCCCGTAAAAAACGCATTTTTTTTTTTGAAAGGAGTGAAAGAGAAAAGAAGGGAGAAAGTCCCCCCCCCAAAGAAATGAAGAGAAGGAAGAAGAAGAAAAAGGGCGCACCCCCCTCTCCCCCTTCCCCTGCAATAAAAAGCCCTTATTTCCTCATTCTTATAATTATCTCTTCTCACCTTGCTCCTTTGCTAACCTTGAAAGTACCATTTCCCCCTCTTTTTTTTTTCTTTTTGGTACGACGCATGAGCGGATGCTCTCGGAGCAGTTGGGCTGACAGTATAAAAGTTTCCTTACCCCCCCCCCCCCACCCCCCCGCCCATGTGATATTCTTTTTTTTTTCTTTGAAAGGAAGGAGGGAATGAATGATGTTTCATTCCCTCTCTTTATCCACTTATTCTTTTTAGAAGACGAGGGATTTTTTTTTTTTTTTTTTTTTTTTTTTTTTTTTTTTTTTTTTGCATGAACAAGAAAAAACAATGAAATTGTTATTGCTAAAAAGAGTAGTGGTAGCATTGTTGGGCTTATCCTTCTACAGGTTAATCCCGGCTGTGCACAAACATTTTTTTTTTCTTTTTTCTTTTTTCTTTTTACACCAGGAAGACCCACCTTCCTCTTGAGTCTAGCACGCCGCATTACAAGCACTGTTTCAGGGGAAAGAGGGGGGAAAAAGAAGAGAAGTAAAAAAAAAAAAAAAAAAAAAAAAAAAAAGACTCCCTAACCCCAATATCCAGACCACCGATTCCTCAAGAAAGGGGAGATTTGACTAGGATCCAAATTTTCTGCTTCGCTGTGCAGAGGAAAAAAAATACGAAAAGATAGTGTAGCAAACCATAAAAAAAAAAAAAAAAAAAAAAAAAAAAAAAAAAAAAAAAAAAAAAAAAAAAAAAACTATTTATTTGGTGAAAATAAGATCATATTGATCGTATGATTTTCACGCGTGGTGGCAGTGGTCTAACGAGTGGGTATATGACTTCACGAGCGAAGCGAGTGAAGTAACATCAACGAGCTAAACATGCCACCACAAGTGAAAATCTAGGATCTATTTTCACTAAATCCGTTCTTTTATTTTAAACGTCAGTCAGATTTGAAAGGGTGGGGTATTACAGGTTACAAGTTACAAATTTTACTGGGGGTCCTTATGATTGACAAATGATTGACACTGATTGATTGTCAAGGCATATGTGCTGTCACCGCTGCTGGCTTGCCAAGCCCACCTCTCTCCCCTTCTGGTGAGAGAGGCAGATCCTTGAGTGACGTAAAAAGTGAGATTCCCAGATTCGAACCGGGGTTTCCAAAACAAGGGGCCTATGGTAACCACTTGGGTGATTTCTAACCCCCAAACCCTTGCTGTGCAGTGGAAATAGGGCAAGCGTGAAATATAAAGTAATTTTCATTCCTGCCCCTGTTTTTCTCCCAAAACAAGCCTGAAATCTACCGTGAAAATAAAGTGAAGCGTGAAATAAAGTGAAATATTATATTCACTCCCACAGTTGAAAATCTGACTGGAGTTATATTAACCCATAACACTCCGGGGCCTATCTACATAGGGGTCCCTTTTTTGCTCCTTTTCATAATTTGACGGGGAAAATGGCAGCATTTAACCCCCGTTTGCAGGTAAAACGGGTTTTTTGGACCAGGAAAATTTAAAAAAAAGCTCAAAAATTAATAAAAATACAAAGGGGATGAAGAGTTGAATGGCCGTAGGGTGCTCAAAAACGACCATGTCAAAATGGGTTGTGCACGGGGGGGTGTAAATTGAGCATCTTGGGACAAAAAAAGCAGCATCAGGACCCCTCAGATGTCTCAGACCGAGAGAAGTGCCTATTTGCGGGTGGAATATCGGCCTCGAAATCGTCAAGAAGCCTTTTTGGGTGATGGAAGAGTGGTACGAAAAAAGCACTTATTTGGACAAAGGTGTTGGTTACAGGTGTAGCATTTGTAGATTGTGCGTTTTGTGTCATCCTTTCAACCTGCAGAACCTGGAGTTGCCCCCTTTGAGTGGTTGGTGGTCACGTTTGGTGTAATCTGGGGTGTCGGGTGTGTGTGCTCCACTAGTTGGGTGCCGGGAGTGGTGTTTTTGCAACGCTGGACCCATCATTTAGGCTCTCTCGAAAGCGCTCTTTAAAAGCAGCCAGGGTTTTGTATCTCTTTGGCTGAACCCTAACCATATTTTATTTAAAGTGCAAGGCAGTTAACTATTGTCACTTCTAGGGCCCACCAGAAGAGTCCGCAACACTCCAACGAAATGCAAGCCCCCTCACAGTTTTTTCACAGGGCTTCGGCCAGACCTACAGTCGAAAAGTAGTTATTGCAAACTACCGTGTTGTCGTTCCCCGAAAATTCCCCGTTAACCCCAGCACCTTTTCCACGACACTGAAATCTTCAAGTGCGTGCCCCTCGATTTTGGTGGCGTGGATGTGAAAACGCGAAAGATAACCCGTGCTCACGCAGTTTAGGCAGTATATTTTTATGCCATATCTCTTACGCTTGAGAGGACAGTAGACCCCAAGCCCCCCCAATTGCCCCGTGACGGTACGAGTGTCTCGTCAATGCTTAAATATTTTCCTGGCACTGCTGTTTTTGCCCACTTGTTACCAATTCTGTCCAGAAACCCTCGTGTCTTCCACAACACATCACCATTTGACCCTTCTGTGTGAGTGAAGTGGAGGCTACTTTTAATTTCCTGGTAGCGTCTCCTGGGCTTCGTGTTACTGAAAAGGGGGATTTTCATGGGTCCTGTGGACCAATACGTTTGCTAATTCTGGGCACGCCGCAAACCCATTATAATGCTCAATCCGAGAAAGCGGTGGAGTCCTGGGTCGAAATCTTATCAATCTCAGCGTCCTTATGCTTGTTTGTCTCTTCTTGGATGACGTCTGTGAACTTCTTATCAAAAAACCGAAGGAATAATCATTTTGCGTCGTCAGGTTTCTGCGTACCACGGGACAGCTTTTTCCCCCCCCACCGGCCTATTTTATGGTCTCTATGGGTACCAACTCCCTTACCCATGAAGGTTGGACCTCGTCCGTAGCTGTTTTGGCTTTACCTTTGCGTTTTTTGGACACAGTCCGCACACCCGTTATTTTGCGTTTTTTCGCCTATCCACTCGGATTTGGGACCCACTTGGTGGGTGGATAACAAGGTAAAGTGATGCAGTGCAACATGAATTGCAGTTGAAAATAACTCCTCACTATAGTCGTTCTTGGAGATCCAGGGGTCGTGGGGACGAAAAAGTACTTAGAGAAAAAAACGATTTTTCAAAACGACAAATATTTGCGCCTTGGAGTGTTATGGGTTAAAAAAAAAAAAACTCGTTTTTTTCTCTTTCTCCCCCCCCCCCCCTCTTCACTATTAGTTACTGTTTTATTTTCTTATCCCCCCCCACCCCTTTAGCTTTTCCTTATTTAACTCCATCTCTCTTTTTTCTTTTTTTTCAAAAAGAATATCGATAAAAAGGGGGGGGGGGGGGAAAGGAGGAGAGGAGGAGGGGGATGTCGTTTTCTATTCAGATATTACTCCAAGCCCTGGAGTGGTCTGACGGGGAGAACCTATGGAACATAGCTCAGGTGTGTAGGCCATGGAGACAGGCATGTTGCGATGAAAGGCTGTGGGAGACAAGGTTTTTGGAATTCGGCAGCGCGGTGATGGGAACCAACAACAACGGCAACATATCAATCGATTTACATGAGTTTGCTGGATCTTACAGTTGGAGGTCCCGGTGGGCCATTGAGGAGAGGGTCAAGAAGAGGTTTCAAAAAGCATTTCACGAACTACCAATAGGGGTAAGGGTTCTTGTGTTCCCGCCTTCGCAGCAGGCGTCGCTTGATACCTTTCAGCAGAAGGGTAAACTAAAACACCTTAAATCCATCGAAGATGCACTTCTCCTTCTTTCGGAGAGCCTCCCGAAGGCACGCATCTACTACGCCAGAAGAGCGCTTACTTCGCCGACCTCTCCTTACAAATATTACACCTCCGGGTACTGCTTCGGTGTGGACGGGGACGAACACTCACTGCAGACGTCGCACGACATTACAACCATTTTCTGCATCAACCCTGATAGGGTCTTGCAGATCACTCTCGATGACATGACCATCGAGTGAAAACACGGCAAAAAAAAAAAAAAAAAAAAAAAAAAAAAAAAAAAAAAAAAACCAGTTTTTTTTTCTCTTTTTTTTTCCCCCAGAACAATTTTTAATCCAAAGTCAGGATGTCTGAAGAATATTCGTCATGCAGCCCGGACTACAGCGAGGATGTCGCCGATAGCGTACAGGACTACAGCGAGGACGCCAGCAGTGGAGGGGTGGGGCATGTGGTGATGGTGCCGTCGCCTTACAGTCCTTCGTCTTCTTCGGAAAGAAGCACTGGTTTCTCTTCCTCCTCTTCCGCTTCTTCTTCTTCCTCCTCTTCCTCGGGAAACACAAGTAGTCCCTTGCAACCGGCACCTCCTCAATCCACTGTGAGGAAGAAACGGAACAACCACCCAGCAGGGCCTGCGGGGGCATCACGACAAGCACAAGCGTCGTTCTTGCCTGTTCTGGCGGCACTGCCGCCCAAGTCGCAGTTTACAAAGCTTCTCGCTCACACCATTAGCACTATTCGGATCTATGGCCAACCACAGCCACCTCCCCCACGGAAGAACCCTGCACCCCAACGGCTCCCAAGACTCCCACCACGGTTTTGCAAGCACCCGACAGGGAACCTGCTCCCACCCCAGCCCCAGCACCGCGTGGTGTTGAATTGGACAATCGACCGGGAGCGGGCCTCAAAGGTGTTAGCCCAAGGGGTCGGTTGATACTTCTTTAATTCCTCTTTTAACATGGTGTTTTCCAACACAAAAACCTTTTTTTTTTTTTTTTTTTTTTTTTTTTTTTTTTTTTTTTTTTTTTTTTACGCAATAAAATTCTACCACTACATTTCTCGTTCACCATTTTTCCCAACAAGCACACAAAAGGGAGGGAAGAAAAAAAGAAAAAAGAATAACCCCCCCTCCCCCTGTCCCACCCCCTACATGCAAACAACTGTAAAGTCATGCAACCCAACCTCAACCCTGCTAGCGCAGTCGCCAGCGCAGCTCTGAGTAAACCGTGCGAACCTGAAGAGCTCGTGTTTTATGACAGAGTAACGGGGCATCCAGTGGTGGAGAGGTGCCCGGAAATGGTCGGGCTGCCTGTGTATAGCGTGGTGCAGGTTCTGTGGATCAACCACAAGATGAAGAAAAAGAGCGTCTGGTTGGCGGCCGGAGCGACACACTTAGTGATGCTGAGCAGGAAGGGCAAGCTGTTAAGGGGGATAAAACTGCTAGAGATCGCGAAGCTGACAATCGACCAGGACACCAATCGGTGCTTATTGACGCCGACATCTGTCTCTGGAGACCCCATGTGGCTGTGGGAATGGGAAGTGTCTGGGACTGCGGCTACCTGGTTTATAGGCGCGCTCTCCCAGGTGCAAAGAACCGTAGTGTCTGAGGGGAAAGAAATGAACTTGGAGTTTGAACACGTGAGAAAAGAAGGATTAATGCTGAAGCCGGCGAAGGTGACTCTTTCAGTGACCAACAGGATCCAGCAGATACAAGCGACAAAACCGGAGCTGATCGCAAGCTTGGAAGAAGCCGCCTTTGACTACGTAGAGACCGTGCGTCTGATGCAGCTGAACGAGATGGTTACCCAGGAAAAGGAGCAGAACTCCCTGGCTATGGAGCTGAACCAAAGGAGAACCGAAAGAACTGTCGTAGCCGTTGTTCTCTGCGGCGTGATGGCCGCCTTTGAGTCGTTCTTTAAGTGCGGGGTTGCAAGCATTCTGCAGGACATGGTGGAGCTGAACCGGGAGGAACAGAAAATCATATTTGAAACCCAACGGATCCACACTGCAGTCGCTGCTGTTTCCGGCCACTCACAGTCATCGATAAGAGCAATGAGCCATGTTTCTTTTAAGGAAAATCAGCATCTGGGGATCAAGCCGATGAAGGCTTTCACCAACACCGCCACACAGATCATGGATCCTCGCGAAGGGGGATGGGCCGACCCAGAAGCTATGATTGACCTTCGGGCAGATTTCAAAGAATTCAGCAAGCTCCACCCGACCAAGAGACATGTTGTCCCACCGGACGCGTCCTCCCCTTCAGCTGGGTTGAGGCCTGGACCTAAGCGGTACTATGGCTTGAGATCCTCGGGCATCATACACCTTACACACCCCTCGTGGGTCGCCGATAGGTCCACAACAACTAAGGCGGCAGACATTTACGCAATGTTCAGAGAACACAGCGCAACCGTTGAGTCACACCGATGGGTCTCCGAAACCCTTCTCGAGATTCAGCTATCGAAGCACACCCCTTACCCAACTGCGATGGCCGCCGCGATACAAGAAGGCTACGTTTGTCAAGATCCACACAAAAACCATTTACTGCTTGATGTTTAGTAACATCATTCTATAGAAACCACTTTTAGTATCCCCCCCCCCTTTTTTTTTTCTTTCTAGCTGTCTATCTTTTAAGGCGGTGGGAGGGAAAATGCTGTGCAGCCTGTTGGTGTGCTGCTGTCTCCTTGCAAACCCTGCCGCTTCGGTGTCCCGCTTAGAAGAAAATTTCAAACTGATTAAAAGAGAAGCCGCCGCAAGAGGCAGCTTGCGAAACGTTAGCAAAGTGCTATATGAAACCCGTGATAAGTTGCTGTGGGAAGAACTCAAGACAAACGGACCGAGCGATGTACTCGCGTATCAAGCGATGAAGCTGAACCTTCTTTACGATGCAGTAGCGGTGTGCAGCAGGGTGAGCCACCCTCACGGCGCGCTGAAGGGAGCGTACCCAGCAGTGTGCACAACGCAAAACGGCCAGACACTTACCGTGCAGCTCCCGTTGAAAAACAAAGGCCTCCACAGCACTGACCCCATCTGTCTTAGTTACTACGAAATTTCGTCGAAAAGAATGTACATTGCGACCACCGGGCTCCTCGAGTACCCGGTCCCAGAAGGCGAGCCCCAATCGAGGCTTGTATATACCAAGTTCCAAAATGTGTACCACAGCTTTGCAAACCGCGAGGAAATGCAAAACTTCCTCCCGGAACAAAGCCGGCAAGGCAAAGCTCTGTTGGCAAAGGAGTCCCCCGGCGGTTGGAAGAGAACCGCGACCACAAAAACAGGAACATGGAATGTGCTTGTGATACCCGTTGAATTCCCCGACCTGGCAGGGTGGCCTATTACGCAGAGTGCTGCGATGGACCCTGCAAAGTACCAAGCTGTGTACGGTGCCAACGGCGACGTGGACAGGTTCTACGAGGAAGCATCTGATGGAAAGCTCCGCTTCACAGCAGAGGTCACGAGCTTGATGACGGCACCGAAGTCGACCTCCTACTACCTCACCGTGCAGTACGGATTCTTGAACGAGCTGCTGGACGATGTCCTCGTGCAGCTCACCAACTCCGGAAAAGACATCTACAGCTACGACAACTGGATCGTCAGCACCTCCTCCATCACTGGGGTCTCGTACTCTGGCCTCGGCCACATCGGCTACAAAGGCCTCCATATCAACGGCGCAGACTCTGCAGGGACAGCCTCTCATGAAATCGGCCACAACCTCGGCCGCAACCATGCGCACTCTCAGAAACCCTACTACGACTATGGGAGCAGGCTAGACGTGATGGGTGCAGGGTCGGGGTCCAACCCTGTCTTCGGCACGCATGGCAAGATCGGGTTCGGTTGGCTAGACGAAACGTGCGACGTGGCGGAGACGGGAGCCAATGGGAACACCTTCCGGCTGTACAGACACGACCACAGAAACGCCAAAGGGCACCGTGCTGTGCGGCTGGGATGGTACTGGCATCAGCGGTATTACTGGCTTGAATACCGTGCGGAGCATGGGTGGGGGTGCAGCTCTACGTGTACCACGCCTCCCTACCCGTACTCGGCGACGACCTCGCAGCTGAGGAAAGGCGTTGTCATCACTGAGGAGCGTGCGGGGTACATCTTCACCGACGACTCGCGCCTTGTGGATGCCACACCGGGCACAGATGTCAGATCGGCACCGGAAGATGTAACAGTGGTACAAGGCACCCCGTACACACTGCGCTACGACGCTGAGACGGCGGGTGCGGAGTACGCGACAGTGGAGGTGGTGGGGTCGGGGGGCACCTCCCCCAACGAGTACCTCGATGTGAAGGTCACATACATCAGGGGTGCCTGTGCCTTTAGCGATGACGGGTCGCCGCCCTGTGCCGACAGGTGCACGCACCACCACCTGACAGACCCGAACCCACAGTCGTGGACCATCTCGGACCTCACAGAGTTCGCAACAGACATCACTGTGGAGCAAGGCCGCACCGCAACAGGCATCTCACTTGTCGCCTTTGCCGTGCACGGCACAGTGACAACAGCCACCGTCACCGTCTACAACGACGCCTCAGGCTCGCCTGGCAGCAGCATCGCTTCCGTCGACTACACAGTACAGGCATCAACCAACATCAATATCGTACCCTCTAAGAGTGACGCTCTTGGACTGCTCTCACTATCCCCAGGACGGTACTGGGTGGCTGTGAAGCCCAAATTCGACACGTACCCTGTGTACCTGAAGGTGGTGCAGAACAGCGTGCTGGGGACCGATGGTGTGCACAAGGACACGACAGGGTCATGGCAGGCGATGACGGGCGTCGATGTGGCGATGGACGTAGCAATGGAGTGCAGCGGGACAGCCAACGCAGCCACGGCAATCAGCATAACACAGCAGCCACCTGCGATGGTGAACTCCGGGGCGACGTTTCCATTGTCGGTGCGGTTCGTGGACGCTTCCGGCAAGGGGGTGGTCATCCCCGCCGGCATGGTGGTCGACGTGGAAATCGGAAACAACCCGGGATCGGGGCATCTCCTCACGCAGCACGCGATTACATCTGACGGCTACACCAAGTGCTTGACGTTCGATATCGCAGTGGACACGGGAGGCTCGGGGTACACGCTGGAGATATCTGGCGATAGCTTAACAGCCACCACGACTGCCTTCGAAGTTATATCAACCACCGCATCTGCCACAACACTTGCGTTCTCCGGGTTGTGGACAACCGTTGGTGAAACGGCAACTGTGCAACAAAACGGCGCCCTTGGCGGAATGACACCTGTGAAGGTCCTGGTGCTGAAGTCCAACGGCGCCGTCGACGTAGCGATCTCCGGCTTAGTCATCACCGCCACAAGCCCGACAGCGGGGGCAACTTTGCAGAACGCAGCGGCAACCGTGACAGCAGGCGTAGCCACGTTCAACATGCTGTCGATCAGTTCGTGCGGAGATGTGGAGTTGGTCTTTACAGCCGATGCAACCTCTCTTCTTCCTGTTGCTGGGAAGCAGCTGACAACTGGCATCATCACGGTGACGCCTCTCATGGCGGCTAGTTACGAGTTCTCAACCAACTCACTGGTGAAGTTCCCTGGGCAGGCCTTCAACGCACTGCTCAACACGCCTGTGTCCCCCATCAGACTGACACTGCTCGACTCGTGTGGGGGCACCGACACCACCACAACGGGAGTCACCATCACTGCAACTGCTACGGGAGGGGCTGCGATGACGAGCAGTTCCGTGTCTTTTGTGAACGGTGTTGCCGTCTTCGACAATCTGATATTTACTAGTGTGCCTGGCACACCTGCCACGGTCACCTTTCAGTCCACGCAGGTCTCCGGAAACTTAGCCACTGGCGTCGTCAGTGTCACGGTCTCTACGGTCAGTGCGTTCAGTACTATCTTCTACGACCCCACCCCTGTGACGCTCCCTGTGAGTGTGGTGGAAGACGAGCCTTTTACGACAACAATTTGGCTGCTAGACGACCAAGGCCATCACGACACTTTGTCGCCAGGCGTCACCATCACTCCAGAGGTTGATGCTGCCGTTGCGTCCGTCTTCACTGTCACTGCGCCCGCAGTAGTGGTGTCGTCAGGCACAGCGGTGTTGAACGTCACCCTGAAGAGGTCGGGGGCTGCTGTGTGTCCTACCACAAGCTTCGACATCCGCTTTGCTGCAAGTGCCTCTGGCAAACCTGTCAATGGGAAATTCGTCGCGCGCTCCTTTACCGTCGTGGGGAGGAAGGCCGCTGGTGCCAAACGAACAAGCGCAACACTACCGACGGCTCTGCAAGGAGGGACAGGTGCTGAACTGCCGGACTACACTCTCTCGTTGCTTGACTCTTGCGGAGAAGTTGACACGGTCACCACTGGTGTTGAGGTGGTGGTCGCTGATGCTGCAAACGCTGGACTAGTAGCGTTGGGACTGGTGTGCAGTGGGTCTCCTTGCTTCCCATTCACGAATGGTGTGGCCACCGTGCGTGGGTTGCACCCCACAACGTGTGTCACGACGCCGCTTGCCTTGCGGTACTCGTTTGTGCAAACAGAGAACCTAGTGTACCCTGTCCTCAGCGAGACGGTCACGGAGCAGACAACCGTCCAGGTTGTAGCGGTCCCTGACACTAGGTTAGCCTTCGTGAACGACCAGGCACTGTCCTTCTTCACCGCTGCCAACCAAGACAAAACGGTGACAGGCAGCAAGGTAGACACGGTAAGGGTCCAGCTCATGGACTCATGCGGGGGCACCTCAAGCACGTCAGGAACGCACGTCACTGTAACCCCAGACTCGTCTGCGGTGCACCTCCAAGGTGCGACGGGTGTCACAGACCAGAACGGCGTCGCGGTGTTCCCGAACATCACGTTCGTCGGGTGCACCGGCTTGGCTCCGACGCTGACGTTTCAAGTGACGAGCAGCGCGAAGGTGACAACAGGACATGTCACTTTGCAGGCGATAAAGAACGAAGGCTTGGTGTTCCTGCCAGGGTCATTCTTCACTATTGAACACAAACATAAGACAGTCACCTTGGGGAGCGTGTTGCCAGAGATCACCATAGGAACTGTTGACTCTTGCGATGTGGCAGACACGACAAGCCCGGCAGGGACAAAGATAAAGGTGACGAGCAGTGGGGGTGTTCTCGAAGGGGGTGTCGTGGACATGGTGAACGGTGTGGCGAGGCTGGCGGGGCTGAAATTTACCTCACTACCGGACCACGACGTGAAGCTGACCTTCACGGTGGACCCCGTTCCGTTGCAGATGCCTCGCAGTGTGCTTGTGTCGGGAGACGTCACCGTCGCACCCAACGTGGTTGTAGCATCGAACATTCGGTTCGGAACCAGCTCGCATTTTACAGAAGAACACTTAGAGGTGGACACAACTCTCAACTACCCCTTCCCACCCATTGTCATCAACCTAGAGAACTCCCTCCACGTCCTTGACACCACCACCTCTGGCATCACCATTACCGTTACAAGCGACGACCTGCAGCTTTCAGGCACCACGTGCACCATCATCTCTGGGATATGCACTTTTTCAGCACTCGTTGTAACATCTTGCTCCAGCACGCTTCCGCTGCCTACAATTGTCTTCACCGCGGTCGGCACAGGTGAACACCCTGTCAATGGACACACACTCCACTCCGGTGGTGTTAATGTGAAGGGTGCAACAAACTCCGCGCTCAAGTTCGGTCCAGGGTCGTACTTCACCAATGAAAAGGAAGCCCACACGGCGACGAAGGGCGTCCCTCTTCCGGAGATCGTGTTGACGATTCTCGACTCTTGCGGGAGGTTGCAAACAGACGCCGTTGGGAGCATTGCTGCAACCGGTGCGGGGTGCACGTTAGAAGGCGACCATGAAGCGGTGGTAGGGGGTTACGCAAGGTTCAGCAGCCTCGTCATGACAGAAGCGACAGCCACGTCGACAGCCATCGTGTTCAAGTACACCCCTGTTGCGGGGGGTCCCGCACTGCTCACAGCGACAACGGGAGTGGTAACGATGCAACAAGCACCCATCCCGTCTGCGAACATGAAGTTCGAAAGCACATCGGCGATTACAGAAGAAGGGAAGACCCTGACAATAACGCATGGGATGAGCGTGGCGCGTGTTTTGATACAAATTGAAGACTCAGCCCATCAGACCTCTCAAGACAGCGCAACCAAGGTAACGGTGGACGGCGGTGCGCTCCTCCCGACCACTGTAAGGACAGCGGTTAACGGGATCGTCGAGTTTGAAAGCCTTGTCTTTTCAACGTGTGGGGACGGGAAGCTTAAATTCACAGCAGAGTCAACTGGCAAACCAGTGCACGGCCACACCCTGACAACAGGTACGATCTCTGTGGTAGGCCGTCCTGGAGAAAGTGCGTCTCTTCACTTGAACGAGTCTAATATCGAAGCAGGCTATGCAGCGGTGTACGCTGTTGACAGTTGTGGTAAGACATCTGACATTTCCGGGTGGGGGGTGGCTTCAACAACTGGTGTGAAATGTACTGGTGTGCATGGGAAATGTGAATTGTTTTCGCTGGACACGGCCAGCCAGCAGAATCTTACCGTCACTGCCCCTCATATGGTAATGGATGGTGTTGTGTTGATGCTGCCGGCTTCGAACAAATCGAAGGTTAACACCACACCCGTTTCAACGCCTGGCGAAGATGGTGGAACGGTAACCGTTACTTTGGTGGACGGGGGCAGTGGTGATGAATTCCCGGCGTACTACTTCTACATTGGTATGGGTGGGTTGTTCCTGATCATTGTGATCCCTCTTGTTCTTTGGAAGCGTAAGCAAGCGCATACCGTCCACTTCGGCGATTTCGTCCATGCGGATCCCCACAGCTATCAGCGCACGCTGGATGGGCTTGATCAGTATGACAGGGCCATGCTTGCGTCGCAAAAGTCACCTCCCGAGGAGGGCTACCATAAATTCAAGACCTACGAGGCTGATAACACGGAGCTCCAGCCGAATTTTACGTTGTAGGAAGGGGGACACACGATCCGATCCTGATTTTTGAAAGAACTGAAAAACACCTTTTTTTTTTTTTTTTTTTTTTTTTTTTTTTTTTTTTTTTTTTAAATGCCATATCACAATTTCTGTCGTATTCGCAGTAGGTCGTTTCTTTTTATTTTTTTCTTAGACGAAAAAAAAAAAAACTTTTTTAACCCCGAAAAAGCCTCCTCCTCCTCTCCCCTCCCTCCCAGCAAGGTGACCCCGCGCTTGTCGATGAACGCAAACAAAGAAAAAAAAAAAAAAAAAAAAAACGCAAACCTTTCAAAAAAAAATCCCGTTTTTATCCCCCTTCTTTTTCTTCTTTTTTTTTTTCTTGCTCAAAGAAGTAGCTTTTAGCTGACACTGCAACCGAAATTGAAACCTTTTTTTTTTTTTTTTTTTTTAACCTCTTGAAGGGAGGGGAAATAATAGACAAATAAAAAAAGCAATTTTTGTTGGGGGGGTACAAATAAACTAGAATGGGGAAAAGGCTACTAACTGGTATCCAAGATATTCGTGAAGAACCTCCCCCTTTCTTTCTTTTTTTCTTTTCTTTTTTCGCGCGAGGATGCAATGCAAAGGTTTGAAAAGAGAACAAACCAACCAACCAGCAACCTGTATGGTCATGAGTACTCGGGCAACCAGACCGGGTGAGCGTCTCGAGACACTTCCAACCCACCTAATGGGTGCGGCCTTAGCAAGTCGAAAAAAGAAGTGGAATTTAAAAAAAAAAAAAAAAAAAAAAAAAAAGTGAGGAGGGGGGAACTAACAGAAACAAAAAAAAAAACCCCTTGGAACCCTGCTTTTTGAAGTGTTATGCTCTAAATGTTCTCTAATTCTTTTAATTTCAACATCGGAGAAAGAGGGGGAAAGGGGGATACAACTCTATCTTCTTCAATGCTCTGTTTCACTCCCCCCCCCCCCCCCCCACCTTTGCCTCATGTCTGTGTTCACCGTATTAAAAGAAAAAGAGAAAAAAAAATGCGATTACCTCACCTGGGAGGAATATATCAGTCAGCCTTGTGGTTTTTTTATTTTTATTTTTTTGAAATTGTTTTATTTTCCTTATTTGGTTTCCCCTCTTACCCTCATGCCTTCTTCTTTTTTTTTTATGGAAGAAAAAAAAGAAGAAAAAAAAAAAGAGCGAAAAGAAAAGAAAAATAAATAAGAAACAATAGCTCATTGCTATGCAATGTAGAACACGGGTTTTGTCTCCTTTCCCTGGTTTCCAATTCAATAAACCCGTTCAGGAAAATCAAGAAGAAATGTCTGACAGACGCGATAGGGGCAGGGATAGGGACAACAGGAAGGACGATCGAGGCGACAGGGGTGGAGACAGAGACAGAGACAGGGACAGGGACAGGGACAGGGACAGCAACAGGGGTAGAGACAGGAGCGGGGACAGAGACAGAGACAGGGACAGAGACAGAGCCAGAGACAGAGACAGAGACAGGGACAGGGACAGCAACAGGGGTAGAGACAGGAGCGGGGACAGGGACAGAGACAGAGACAGGGACAGGAGCGGGGACAGAGACAGAGACAGGAGCGGGGACAGGGACAGAGCCCTGGTCTCTCGCAAAAGAAGCAGCTCAGCATCAAGCAGCTCCTCAGGAGGGTCAACCTCTTCTTCCGAAGATGCGGCAGAGAAGAAGAAGCCGAACTGGGAAACCACAGGGATGCTGAAGAAAGACGAAGGGCAGACCTACAAGGGCAGGGTGCTGAAGTGGAAGCAGCCAGGCGACATGAAGCAGAGCAAAAGGAAGTGGGTGCTGTACGTGTTCAAAGACGGCAAAGCACTGGAGGGCGAAGATGCTTATTTCGACCTCAGCCTACACCCTGCCTTCATGTTCGGGAGGGACGCCCCCATTTGCGACATTCCCTTGGCCCACCCCAGCATCAGCATGCAGCACGCGGTGCTTGTCTTCAGGAGCACAGTCTCTGAAAACACCGACAAAAACACCATACGGCCCTTCATCATGGACCTTGGGTCCACTAATGGCACGTTTCTCAACAAGGAGAGGATCCGGTCAAACACTTACGAGTCCTTGACACCCAACTGCATGCTGCAGTTCGGTAACTCCTCTCGAGAGTTCATCTTAATGGATGCAACAAAAGTGTAAAGGGGGGGAGGGGAAAACAAAAACACTTTTTTTTTTTTTTTTTTTTTCCTGCTTCGGTCACCACTTTTATAAATCGCAACCTACAGGTTTTTCTTTCCCTCAAAAAAAAAAAAAATGGACGGGAAAAGCGCCGACGACGGCGCCACAACAAAGCAGGAATTCGACCCCCAAGAAGAGAGGTACTATGTGCACGGGTCGTGTTTCGTAACATACGAGGGCTTCAGAGCCTGTCCTATGGGGAGGGACATTTTAGGTGGTGACGAACCGTACAATTCGGAGAAGGAATGCGAGGAGGCCTTCGCGATGCTGATGACCCGAACGGAGTATGAGAAGGGCGGGGACCACTGGGCACTGCAGCAAATGGGCGACACGGGCACACCGTGGAAGCAGCTGTCAGGGTTCGAAAAGGTGGAGACTGTCATCGTCAACGTTGTGAAATTCTTCAGCATCTGGGGGGTGCTGTATCTGTTCATTATCTCGCTGGGCCTGATGGGGAACGCCTTCAAGATTCTTGGCGGGAAGTCATCCGGCCGAGCATTCCGCGAAAGCGAGCTCCTCTCCAACCCAGTAGCCGGGCTTGCAATCGGGATCCTCGCTACTGTTCTGATGCAGTCCTCGTCGACCACCACGTCCATCGTCATCTCGATGGCCGCAGCCGAGCTAGTTACAGTTGAAGACGCAGCTTACTTAGTTATGGGTGCGAACATTGGTACATCTGTCACCAACACCATTGTTTCCATTGCTCACCTGAACAGCCCGGCCGAGTACAGGCGAGCTTTCACAGGCGCTGTTTTCCACGATATGTTCAATTGGCTTACTGTGAGCATGTTCCTTCCCCTTGAAGCTGCTTCGGGGTTTCTCAAGGAACTTGCTGGGTCTGCGGTGGATTCGATGAACCTTGACGGCGAGAAGCGCGGCAAGGTGGAGTTCATCAAGAAGATCACGAACCCCGCCTCCGGCCGTGTCGTGTCTGTTGACAAGAAACTTATTGAAAAGATCGCGCAAGCATCCTCCTCTGAAGAGGTTCGTAGGCTTGAAAGGCAGACCATCATTAAGCAAACCTCTGGTCACGTGCTTCGCGACACGCCTATCTCGGACGACGACGCGGGTATTCTGCTCCTCTTCGTGTCCCTCACAATGCTCACGACCTGTCTGCTGCTGCTCGTCAAGCTGCTCCAATCGGTGCTGAAGGGTGGCGTGGCGTCGTGGACCAGGTATTTCTTGAACATCGAGTTCAAGCACCCCGTTCTGAAAATGTTCGGCGGGATGGACAACTACCTGCTCCTCTTGTTCGGCACGGGATGCACCATCCTGGTGCAGTCCAGTTCGGTGTTCACGTCCACGCTAACACCTTTAGTAGGCATTGGCATCATTCACATTGAGAAACTTGTTGCACTGACGCATGGTGCCAACATCGGTACTACTGTGACTGGTGTCTTGTCGGCTCTGTCCAGCGACAACGTTGACATTGGTATGAGGGTTGCCTTTGAGCACGTGCTGTTCAACCTGCTCGGGACAGTCGTGTGGTTCATGGTCTGGCCCCTCCGTCCCGTGCCCCTCGCCCTTGCCAAGTTCATGGGTGATACGGCAGCCAACCTCCGCTGGTTCCCCCTCGCCTACATTTTGTTGGCCTTCCTCGCCCTCCCCGGCAGCATCATCGCCCTCTCCCTCCCTGGCTGGCAGGTTCTCGTCGCAGTCGGCGTGCCGCTCTTCATCATCGTGTTCCTGACTCTTACGCTGATATGGGTGCGCCGCAACCGCGCCGACCTCCTTCCCAGAGGCAGCGTCCTCCGAACAGAGGCACTTTGTGGGAAAAGACTCCCCAACTTCATGCAGCTGTGGGGCGGGGACGTCGTCAAGGACACCGTTGACATGGAGGAGCTGAGGCAGAAGGAGGAAGAGGCCAAGAAACAGGCTGATTCAGTGTTGGAGTGGACGCAGTCGCCAGGTGCGTGGGGTTTTGCCATTCTTGCGTTCGTCGGGATGACACTCGCACTCCCCACGTCGCAGTGGCGGCGCATGAGGTACGCGCAGGAGGAGAGGGGCAGGAGTGAGTACGGGTTGGGGCTGTGGGAAATGTGCAGCGACACTTTCTTAACCGAGCACAAGTACGCAGCCCCACCACAGACGTGCGACATGGCTTTCCTGCAGACGTGTGCAAGCGAACTGGCGCAGAGCTGCAGCGTCGACACAGGGTCGGGTGACGCAGCCGTGGCACTGGTGGCTGAGGCGTACGTCTCTGCATGGAAAAGGTGCACACAGGCAGGGTGCAGGTCGCACGCGTGGTCGATCGGGTGCCCTGACCTCCCTGCGTGTGCGAACAGGGCCGGTCACGCGGAGCTGTGCCAAGTGCCGCTGAAATCCTTTACCTTCCATGTGCTGGATCAGGAGAAAAACGGCGCAGAGTGGGACTTCAGCCTCTCGAACAGCACAGGCAGCGACGCGCCCCTTCCGCACGACAACCACTTCGTGGACACCAGTGGCAACAAGCTGACGACATACGTGCTTCCATCGCAACCACTTGCAGGCACCGTGAACCCCAACCTTTCCGACTCCCTGTCCTGCAGCGACTGCAACCAGACTTGTGATGCATCTGGTGCAGCAGGGAATTTCTGCAACGACGCCCCTGGCCTGGGTGGTGTGACGTACAACCCGTGTACGGGAGACCTCTACGCCACCACTGGACGTGGGCCTGCCACTACGTGCGGGGGGTCCACTCTGCTCGCGTTAGAAGGCTTCTCGCCAGCCATGGGACAGCTCAGGCTGCACAGGAACTACACAGCGAACAACAGAACGGTGTCGGTGACAGTCGACTCATGGGCAGGCTTGCAGTACAACGGACAGGCCATGCTCGGGACATCCAACCAGGCCAGCGAAACAGTGCGTGTGGGCTCTCCCGGCTCGTCATGGGCCGTGCAACCCGGGCAGGCGACATGCCCTAGCGACACACAGCCACACACACCATCGGAGTACGGCCTGCACATCGGCGACGTGCAGCTCTTCAAAGACGGGCTATTCATGGGGGGCAACTTGTTCGGGCCGGAGATCGCCGTGTGGAACGCAGCGGGCGAAATACAAGTGATCTACACCACTGATGCGACAAGGCTGGGCGGCGGTGCTAGCGTCAAGGCAGTGATTCCGAAAATCTTTGAGAATCGCAGAGCTGGCAGGGGCTTCGGGAACATCGCCGTGAACCCCGCACAGGACAAAGCGGTGGCCTGCCTCGAGTCGCCGATGACAGGCGGTAATGACACTTTGCTGGCGTCCAACGCCGTGCGATGTGTTGTCCTCAACTTGGAAGACCACACCAACCCGACCTTGCTTGCACAGAAGGTGGTCCTGCTGAGCGATGCGGATGCCGAATACGCCGACAGAGGTGCCAACAACACACAGGCAGACGTGCGGTTCAGCGGGGCATCATGGCTGCAAGGCGACACCGTACTTCTCATGGAACGCGCTGTCTCAGGTCCGGATGCAGCAGCAATTGTACTCCGCGAAGCGAACTTCAGCACCGGTTCGGACGTGGCGGTCGACGCGGCACTGAACGATGTGGAAGGAAGGGTTGTGGGGACAGGTGGTCTGGTCTTGAACCCTGCGGTGGAGCTTGCTGAGGGCGGCATCATACCAGTCACCACCAAGACTGTCTATGACATGAAATCCCTTGGCACCGCAAGCACAGGCATAGCAGACACAGTGGAGGGCATGTTCGTGGCGAACCCGCACACCGTTGTACTGGTGGAAACGGGCAGTTTCGCAGGATATTCTAAAATCCATGTTGTTCAGCTGAACGTCACACTGCCATACACATCACAGGCATGCCCTGCTCCAGAGAGGCGGGTGTTCGAAGCCGGCACGAAGTGCAGAGACATCAGCGAAGTGTGCCCTGTAGGCGGCCTTGACGGGGATATGAACACCTTAGCAGGCCTTGTCATCGCGGGCACTGTACTGCTTGGCGTTGGGATGGTCTCTGTTATAGGGTATTCAGTGCTGCCGCATAACGCGGTGGCTGGCAAGATGATTTATGTCTCTGCTGTGTCTCTCGTGGCCGCGTGGGTTCTGATCTTCGCTGGGTGGGTTTTCCTTACAAGCCTTTCATCATCGACATATGGGTGTCTGTTTCTGGACGAGTCAGGCCGTGGTGAGGTAGCTGGCGGTGGGATGGCGCTTCTTCATGCTGAGCTGAAGGATCTCACCCGCCCTAGTTATTCGTGGGGTTTTGCTATCTACGGCTGGGGGATGCTGTCGGTGTCAGTGGGCTTCGTGCTTCACAGAGTGCTCTCTCTGTTCTTGGCGGGCAGGGAAGAGGAAGAACTGCCGGTCAATGAATAGAGTTTTTATTATTATTTTTTTTTTTTTCTTATAATTACAATCATCAGCGTGTTTTCCATTTTTTTTTTTGATTCGTCTATTAGTTTTTTTTTTTTTTTTTTTTTTTTTTTTTTTTTTTTTTTTGGCGGCGGCGGCAGTTTTGATAAAAATTTTCTCTCTCTTGAGGGAGAAAAAAAAACGGAGAAGAACGAAAGAAGAAGAAAAGAAAACATGCCGGAATAGCCCCCTCTTTTTTTTTTTCTTCTTTTTTCTTTCAAACAGTGAGCACCCCCCATGCACACTGAAATTTTATCGAGTTTTTTTCCCTTTTTTTGTTTTCTCTTTTTTTTTCTTCAGGCGTCCTGCCACATACCGCAGGTACCCTTAAATGTCTCTTTTTTTTTTTTTTTTTTAAAATGTGAACACACCTATGTCTCCTTCCTTTTTTTTTCGTTCCCCTCTATTCTTCCTTTCTCTTTAAAGAACGTCTTCCCCCCCCCCCCCCCCCCCTTTCGATGAATCAATTTTGTAAAACGAGAAAAAAAATGTGTTTTCTAATGGGGCCGGGCCGTTTCGGCCAGTGACTTTTACTTTTACTTTTTTTTTCCCGAAAGAAAAAAAAAAAGAAGAAAAAAAGCACCAAGAAAAGAGTAAAAGCCACACCATGTGCCTATTGCGCCCCAATAACGACCGAACAAAAAGAGGGAAAAAAAAAAAAAAAAAATTACGTATCCTTATGTTTTGATGTGTTGTCTCAACTGAGCCGTTACCTCATAGGTGAATTTCTCTTCCTTTTTTTTATTTTTTTTTTTTTGAAAATACACCCGGGTGTGTTTTTCTTTCCTGAAAAAGAAAAAAAAATCCTTCAAACGAATAAAAGAAGAAAACTGAAAAAAGAAGGGGGGGGTCTGTGCGATCCCCATATCTCTAAACCCAGACGGGCTTTAAAGATGAGGCGTTGATTTTCCTTTAATTCTCACTTCCTGCTTGCGGCAAATGAAAACGAAGAAGAAGAAGAAAAGAAAAACCAAATAGTTAAAAGAGACTCATATAGGAGAAGGTAGGCTTCTCCTGCCCGTTCTCCTCATTTTTACTCTTGCTATTTGAAGAGAAAGAAAAGGAAACAAAAAAAAAAGAGCTGCAAGTAGGGAAAGAGAACAGAAAACTATGGATACCTCCTCTTCTTCTTTTTTTTTTTGAGGGCGGCCCTCCATGAGGGGGTTTGTCCTGCACTTTGAGTTTTTCTTCTTTCCTTAACACCTCTCTCTCTCTCTCTCTCTCTCTCTCTCTCTCTCTCTCTCTCTCTCTCTCTCTCTCTCTCTCTCTCTCTCTCTCTCCTCCCCCTTGTTTTTTTTTTTTTTTTTTTTTTTTTTTAATATTTATTTAGTACTCCCTGTTCTGTGCCTTCCCAGCAGAGGGGGATGATGCCGCAAGGAAAGAAAAAAGAAGAAGAAGAAAAAAACCTTGGCATTAACTACGAGCGTGTTTTAAAAAAAAAAAAGTTGTTTCTTTGTTTTCCATTTCTTTTTTTTTTTTTATTTCCTTTTTTTTTTTGAGGAAAGCTTTTTTTTTATTTCCTACCCGTCCAGAAATCTCAAACAAAAAAAAAAGGAAGTATTAACCCTTATCAGCCCAGGGGGAGTTGAATTGATTTTTGGATTTTCCCTGGTCCCTTGTTGGCATGGGTCGGACATGCTGAAGTCTTGAGGTTATGTCTTGGTTCGGGGTACGCATTTGAAAGATATTTGAAATCTGCGTTCATTCCACTAAAGATGTTGTGATCTCGATCAATAAGAAGCCAATGTTCGGGGGGTCATGAGTAGGTGGCCCCACAACAGTGATTTCAGCCTTACCAGCACTCAGAAATCTTCCCATTCAGGCTTGTCCTGTGGCTATTCTGCCGCTGTCCTTGCACATCTGCCTCAAAACAAAGACCTTGAAAATCTGCGTTCATTCCACCAAATGTTTAATGTTTCGAGCCATGGAGGTGCATTGATCGGATGTCGCAAAACCTTGCCCAAACCTTCGCCCACAGGTAAGGTAGATAGGTGCACATCTCCTCTGTCCGACCAAGCAAGGTAGACCAGGCCAGCGTTGTTCTGATACGTCACGCTACCTGCTTCCATGGCACGTACATTGGGCGGACCCCGTCTATTTTGCAAATCGCTCCACAGCAGTGTATTCCCACGCCCTTCAATTCGTGGAAGAGCTGAACACCGATATACCAGTTGTCGATATACAAATGATAACCTTGGTTCTCGTACCTTTGTTCCTTCCCACAACAGTCTTTGGTGTTTCCCTGTAGGTGTCTACCCACCATCATGTCGGGGAGTACCCCGTGCTGCTTTCGTTGAGAATAATACCCCATTGATTACGTTCGTCGGGACAAACTGACGGAGGGGTGTTCCACTGACAAATTTTGTTCAGGGGTCAGAGCCTTCACCCATTTCCCTTTCACGAGATCGATGAACGGGCGGATCAGGCGCAGCTTGTTGGTTTCTCTGGCAGCAGGATTGGCAAGGTGCAGGTACCGCAGGATCACTTTGAACCGCTTCTTCGACATTTCCGACCAGTAGTCGGTCAAATCCCCCTTGATAGAGGCTGCTTCTTCCCCTTCCTCTTCCTCTTCCTCTTCCCCCTGTTCTTCATCATACTCCTTGTCAGAAATAGAGATTCACCAGACTCCTCGTCAGATACGGGTGCCTAGTCACCTGCAAACAGGTCTAAAAAGCCTAAATGAGGCTGGGGGCTGTCCCCAATACGTTCGTTGTGTGCTGGCTTGTTGATTTTGATAAGGACCTCAAAAAGAAATTCATAGGGAAAAATTCTAGAGAAAATCAGGAAAATACCCATATTTTGGGTGTCACCCAGTGTCTCGGTACCCCGTTCTGGGTTGAAGCTATGAAGTTTCAGATGGATACAAATGGCGCATTTAACGCAGATTTTCTAAATCTTTCCATTCCATTTTTTTTCCATGGAAACTGGTAAGACTCAGGTTTGGATGACACAGGGAACAACACCATTAACGACTCATATATGAGTCGTTGGGCGGATAAGGGTTAAAAAAAAACAAAACAAAAAAGATATGTAACAATGATTACAGGATGGCGGGATAAAAGCATTTCCTACTTTTTACGATCGAAGTACAAGGACGCTTCTGCGGAAAGCATCCCGTTTATTTTGAGGGATTTACAGGAGTTTAAGAAGGAGGGCAGGGCGGTGGGGGAAAGGTGTTTCGGGGTCGCTCTGCAAAAAGCAATTGGGAACAAAAAATGGTTCGAGATAGTGAAGCGCCAGATGGAACAAAACGGAACTGTTAGACAACCGGAAAGGGTGGGCCAAGCCCTTGTTCATCATTACACCGCAACGGCAGACTGGAAGGAAGTTATCGTCCAATGCACTGTTCACATCCAGCAAGGCTGGGGTTTATCATACTATCAAAAATGTTCGTTCTTGACCGCAACTGCTCTTGAAACAGGCTCTCTTTCATCATGTCTTCAAATTTTCAGCACTTTACCGCAGGTTAAGACAGTGCAGCATTACAAACCACTCTTTTTGACTCTAACAACTCCTTCATCTTGCTTGCTTTTGTACGAGGCTCAGATTCTGGACACTTCTGACACAAACCCCATGGGAATCCTCGCCGGGCTGACGGGGCTTCCAGATGGACTGATTCCCGCGCTTCAAATTATTCTGAAGCTTTTCCCGGAAATCTGTTGTTCTTGGATCACATTAGTGATGAGGGGTGTTTGCTGTGCACCGTTGCGGGCTTTAGCACTGTACTCGATGTTCAAGTCGGAGTTCCCGTCGTTCGCAGCGCTTCATGTTGCAGCGTTGCGAGCCGCGCTCGATCTGAAGCAGTTGCAAGTTTGCGAGGATATCGTCACTCAGAATCTGTCCAAGCTGCCCTTCATCCCTTTTGAAGGGCACCTCGCTGTTTTGGAATACGCCTCTCAGTGCAAGGACACAAAGCGTGCGGAGCACGCGTTCAAAAAAATCTCAACCTCGCTGCGGACCACGAAGAAAACCCTGGCCCGGTGCAAAGTCTTGTTGAACGCTTCTTATACCGACACACGTGGCGTTGAAGACCACGCCTGCACAGGTCTCTCCCTTCCCGTTGTTCGCTGGTAGTTTTTTTTTTTTCCTTTTTTTTTTTTTTTTTTTTTTTTTTTTTATGTTATCACAATATATCTGCTGACCAAAAAAAAAGGGGGGTGTTGGGGTTGGGGGGTAGGAAGTACCATGGCGCTGAACCTTCCCCCGTCTTCTTTTGAATCGCAAGGCGCGGGAGGCGCCCCTGCCCCGCTCCCGGCAGATTTTACACCGCTTCCCAGCCTCCCCGAAGTGGAGAAGGTCACCACACCGAAACTGATCATCACGGGGTTCCCCCCTTCATGGACCAGCATAGACATCGGGCAGCACTTTGAGACCCTCGGTGTGGTCGTTATCGATTGTGATGTTCTGGACAAGGACAGGGCGTACATCGCACTGTCAGGGACAAATGAGGTCCTGAAGGTATTGGACACGGTGAGGCTGCTTCCTCCTGTTGATGGGAAGTTCAAGATATCAGCAGAAATGGAAACCTTGGGTGGTGGGAAGAAGCGAGCACTCGACGAACCGCAGCAGAGTGCAGCCAAGAGGTGTGCACCTCAGCAACAAGCACCCGATGTAGCTAGCCTTCTCCAGATGCTGCAAGGGCAGGAGCAGTCTGTTTCTGCCCCGCCTCCCCCTCCTCAGCCACCCCAGCAAAACGACTCCGTCTTGCAGCTTCTTCTTCAACAACAACAAGCGAAGGAACAAAAGAGACAGACCAGCAAGAACGAGACCTGCAACAACACCCTGCGGCAAGCAGTGCCGGCACGAGACGTGCACTCTGCGATAGGTGCGCGCATCGGTCCCTGTGGAATGGTGCCTGCGCAGCAATCCGAGCAAGGCAGCCTCCCTCCCTCCATAACCCATGTTCCACCGCCTCCTCAACAGCCCTCCGTGCAATCTCTCCTTGCCGATCTGCTTAAGCAGAAGCAGCCACAGCAACAACAGCCGCCGCAGCTCAGCTCCCTGTCAACCGCTGTCCAGGACAAGCCTAACATCCAGCAACTCCTGCAGCAGCAGCTGCTGCAGCAACAGCCACAGGTGCAGCTGCAGCCACAACAGCCTGAAATGGTCAGCCAGATTGCGAAGCTCTTGGGAATGACTGAGGCCAAGTCTGGTGATCCTGTGGCCCCTGCTCCACCCCCGCCGCCGCCCGCAACGTCTCTCCCTACCTCGCAGGCGGGGATGGAACAGTTGCTTGCCTTGCTTGGGGGAAACAAAACACAGCAACCACAACGACCGCAGCCACAATCACAACCACAACCCCTGCACCGGCAGCCGACCAGCTTGCAGGACAAACTCCGTGCGTTGGGTGGCGAGAGCAACAACAAGGCAGAGCAGCCCAAGCAAGACATCAAACCGCCACCGCCAGCACTAGCACCAGCACCAGCACTAGCACCAGCACCTACAACACCTCAGCCCAAGCAGCGTCCGGAGGGGAGGAACGCCGCATACCTGGTGATGAAGAGCAGCAGCCACGAGCACCTGGCTCAGTCTATTGAACACGAGCTGTGGTATGCCACGAGGTCAAGATTAATTACACAACCAGGTTCACGTCCAAAGCGATGGGAGAAGAGCTGAACAAGCTGCTGCGGGACCACCCTACAGTGATCTTGTTATTCTCTGTGAAGGGGAGCGGCTACTTCACGGGCTACGCCTCGATGCATGGCCCTGTCAGACACAGGAGCGAGCATCTGACCATGCAGGTAGGGAGAGGGAGAGGGGGGGAACTCACACCCACACAGGATGTCTTTGACCAGCTTCCGCACAGCTGGCAGCATATCTTTAGAATTAGCTGGCTCAACGTGGGTGGCGTAGAGTTCAGTGACACGCTCCACCTTAAAGCCGATGGCCGCCCCGTGCAGTACACCAAGGACGGGGACAGGATCCCAGCTGAGACGGGAGCCGAGCTGTGCAACATGATCGATGCTACGGCAAAAGCAGCTAAGAAGGGCAGTGGTGGCAGCGGAAGCGCGACTTCGACCCCGGCCTCTAGAGCTGCCCCTCCGCCTTGTGACCTGTCTGCTTTGACTTACGAGGAGTACATGAAAATATGTCAAGGATGAAAAAAGGAAAATAATAAATGGGTGGGCGGAGTGTAATAAATACTGTAACACCACAAGGGAATGCAACAAAGAGGAGGAAAGTGTTACCGAGGTTTTTTCTTCTTCTTCTTTTTTTTAAAAAAAAATATCCCCGCTCACATGGGGTGCACGAAAAAGGAAAAAAAAAAAAAAAAAAAAAAAAAACACGCAAGACAAAAAAAAAACGACCAAAACGTCCATATCCCCCCCTACCACCCCGCACATTTTTTTTTTTCTCCCTTTTTTTTGTTTCCCAGTGTCTTTCTTTTTTTTTTTGTTTCTAGTCCCCAGGGAACGAAGGAAAAAAAAAAAAAGGGAAAAAAAAAAAAAAAGAAACAGGAGTGAGGGCACGGGGAAGAGGGGAGGGGGGAAAAGAAAATCTAAAAAAAAAAAAAAAAAAAAATAATAATAATAATGTTCAAAGAAATCCTGGTGAACCTGCTGGGGTACAAAGGATCATTTGTCACGACAGACCACATCCCGGGAGCATGGGGTCTTCATAAGGACCTTCACATCGACAAGGGCACCAGGCAGCTTGTTGAAGAACTATTGGTGTTGGGCCCGGTAGTGGAAGGCATCCGCACATTCTTGGAAGAGGTCGAGAAGGGAACCGCCGCAGGAGTGTCGGAAAAACTATACGCACATTCATTTTGCGAGGGAATTTCGGAAATAATCGGTGAATACGAAAAATCTGTGGAAGAACTGTATTCTCAAGCAGAGGATGCGAACATGTCGTTGGGGCAGATAAAAAGCACTCTGACACCTTGGTTCGAGACCCTCCCTTCATTATCATCCCTAATCATTGAGGTCAAATCAAGACCTACACACATTCTGACCATTGTTGAGTCCGCTGTCCGTTTTGGAACTTCGCGACAATCCCACCTCTCAATTCTAAAAAAGGTGAACACAGTACTGCTACGCCACATAGCCGAGTGGGTCATATGGGGCTCGCTGCCATCACAACCCGGGTTTTTCATCGAAACAGGACCCGAGCTCGTACCCCTTTTCCAACCGTCCTTCATCCCAACACACTTGAGCAAAAAACTTTTAACGATAGGATCCTACGCAAAAAGAATACGGGTGAACGGATCAAGCCTACTCGCACAGGATTCATTTACTTTGTACTCTTGCATCACATCCTCGGAGGTACTTCGAGACGGGCCTTTGAACGTGTCGCTTCTTGAGGATTTAATCACACACACTGAACAGATTATCGGACATGATTTGTGGCGCACGGTGTACTTGGGGAAGGAAGGCTTGGAAACACAATTGAAGGGAATCGGCGAATTCCTCCTTTGCTTCAAAGGTGACTTCTGGCGGGATTTTGCTGTCGGCGCGGTTGACATCTTAGCAAGGCTGGGACTGCATGCTTTGGACACTCATCTAGATGACAGACACGCTTTGAAGACCAAAGAAAAAATAGAAGGCTTGTTTGTCAAAATCGCCTCGAAACTAAAAGACCAAGAGTCGAGGGCTCTCGTCGAAAAAGTAACGTTTAAATACGTTCAGGACCAAACAACGCTGGGGAAGCTTTTGGAGCCCACGGCGATCCACGACAAGAACTCCGTGTCGGTGCGATTCTCAAACTATCTTCTAACCGCGACGAGAATGATGAAACTCACGTACTCCCTCCAGCCGCATCACTTAGACCTCTTTGGGGAAGCTGGAATGGAGCTTCTCCACAACACCTTCAGCCACTCTTTATACCTTGTCTTCACAGAAGTTATGCTTTCGAACGTGTGGTCTTGTTGTATATCAGTTACAAAACAGCTTGAGAACGAAACGCGTCGCGGTGGAAAGGACGGAAGCTTTCGAACGAAAAACGATGCTAAAATACAAGCCGGGATCGACACGTTGAAACCATTGCTCTGTCTCAGGCGAAAAATGGGTTTTTTTATCGAGAATTTGAAGTTCTACGTGGTGACGGACGTGCTGCATGCGAGGTTTTCGCAGTTGGAACGGGAGCTTAAGGACAACGCGAGAACGTTTGAACAAGCAAAGCTTTTTATCAAACAGGCGCTTGATAAGGTGACGCGAGACGCTTTCTTGGCAGACCCGGGGAAGTCGAATCAAATGATTCTCTTGACAATTCGCAAGGCGGTTCGCTGCTGCCTCCAGTTGTGGTACATCGCGTACACCACACTTCGTGTTGACGACACCCTTCGGGCGGTGAGCCTCCTGGCCGGCTACGCCCCGCTGCTCGACGAGCTGTCTAATAGCTTCGATAGGCACGTGAGCGACTTATACGAGGTACTGAAAGGCAGCGCACAAAGCACCACCTACCGTCAGCTTTTGACAAGATTGAACTTTAATAAATTCTACAGTAGTCAGTGAATGGGGGATGGGGGTAGATATATTTTTATTATTATTATTTTTTTTTTTTTGGTAGATTTTTTTTGTTTTTTTTTTGTTTTTTCCCCCCTCCCCCACAATGCCCACTTTTTTTTTTTTTTTTTTTTTTAGATTTCATGATTCTTTTTTTTTTTTTTCGTTTCAACAAGAAGAAGAAAAATTTAAAAAAAAGGGGGGGGGGAAAGGACACGCCCTGCAAAAGAAAATATAAAAAAAAAAAAAAAATGTACGATATCAGCGACAGAGAAGCCAAAGAGTTAGAACAAGCACTATGTGCACTGGAGCAAACCGTCACGGCGGATAAATTTCAGGCATGGAAGAAGAAGAAGAAAAGAAAGAAAGAAAAAAAAGAAAATTGTGATAATAATAATAAACACAGAAAGTTCGAGAAGATTTCATGGCCCGAAACTGTTGCCACTTTACGGTAGATGACGAGAACAAACTGTGCTACACTGAAATACACATGGAGTTCTTGAAAATTATAGAATCGTATATTTGTGAAGAGCTAACGGGTAAAGGGGTAAATATTGAGGTATAAAAAATAGGAGGGGAAGGGGGGAATCTTTATTAAAAAAAAAAAAAAAAAAAAAAAAAAAAAAAAAAAAAAAAAAACACAGCGCTTGTTTAAAGGATTATCTTTAGAAGCTAATGACCGCCAACTCGATTTTGGTGCTTCCCTTGATATTGTGGTATGTGGCGGAAAAAAAAAAAGAAAAAAAAAAAAAAAAACAGGATTCGTTGACTGATTTCAACAGTTTCAAAGAGATGATGCTCCGGGCGAAAAATCAATTCTCTGGCCGCCGTAAAGCTGTCGCCGACGGGGTGGAGGAGCCAAAGAAAAAAAACTAAAACTAAAAATAAAAATAAAAAGAAAAAGAAGAAAATTGGAGGCGAGAATTATTTAAAACCGCCGATGTCCCTCCTGTCTAGAAAAACTTCTTAACTTAGGTTCAGATATTTTGCTTTGTTTTGCAATGCCTTTCGGGTTTGTTTATCTATTCTCTCTTCCACCCACCCCCTTTTTTTTGCTCTTTCCTTCTTTCTTTCCCCCCCTTTTTTTAAACCCTTTCCCAAAGGACTTCAGCAGTAACTGAGGTTCGTTAGGGGAAAGGGAAAAAAAAAAAATAACAAAGCGAGAGAAGGAGAAAAAAAAATATTCCCCTCTTTTTTTTTTGTTATGTACGCCAGTTTTTTTTTTTCCCTTCCTGTAACCTGCCCCCTCATTTTTTTTTTTTTGAACGAATATGAGGTGGAAAAAGCGAAACAAACCCCGGAAAAAAAAGAATAAGAAAAAAAAAGAGGAAGGTTTCAAGGAAACAATCAAAACAACGAAGAAAGAAACGAGAAAAAAAAAAGAAAAAAAAATATTCAGTTCATTCATTCAAAATTTCATTTCTAATAAGACGAGAATTGAAACTGAAAAAAAAAAAAAAAAAAAAAAGAAAGAAAGAAAGAAAAAGAAAACATTGTTATTGTAATTTTTTATCAGCAGAAAAAAAAAAGTTGTTGGGCCAGCGGTATGCCTTACAAATGAAATCTCTTTCTCTTTAACCCCCCCCCCCCCTGCCAACAATCTTTCCCCTTTTTATGAGTATTGTGCTCTTGTGTGCACAAATAAAAAAGTACCCTCTTTTTTTTTTTTTTTTTTTCCAAATCTAAACTGGTCAGGAAGAGAGAACTCGAAGAACAAGGGTAAAGTGAGTTTAAAAAAAAAAAACTTCTTTTTTTTTAATTGCCTTTCCCAACAGGCCATATTTTTCTTCTTCCCTTTTTTTTTGTTTTAACATTATTGTCGAGACTAAAAACTAGTTGATGGCAGCGTAATGAGCTATTTTATTAGGTAAAATTCCGCTCGTGCGCACAAACAAATGGAGCGCCAAACTAGTTTTTTTTTCCCCACTACCTTCCTCTTAACCTACTAGTGCCACCGATGCACTTCTTTGATTGAAGGAAAACAGGAAGAAAAAAAAAAGAGAAAAAAAAAAAAGAAGGAAAAAATAAAAAAAAGTCAAACAACTATAGATGAATTCTTTTTCTCCCCCAAAGGCAAATAAAGAAAGTTCACCCCCCCCCCCCCCCCATATTTGCCCGTGTTATAAAATAATTAGCATCGGCCATGTGTTCAAGGGGGGGTGGTGGTGAGTTATGCGCAATACAAGGGGGGCTCCTCCCTATATAACGGGGCAGACCTAGCAAAATTCATCAGGGCTGGACCAAGTAGTACGGGGAGGGGAAGTAAAGTGAACTGGACGTAAAAAGCAAAAAAAAAAGAAAAAAAATAAGGAAGAAATAGGGAACCTCTTTCCCTTGCAAACTCTTTTTTTTTAATGTTTCCCTTTGTTCTTGGGGGGGGGGGGGGGGGGGAGCAGAAAGTCCCCCCCCCCCGTGCCTGACTGTCTATCAGTCTACTTACTATGCGAGGAAGAATCTATGATCATTTTGTTATAAAGAAGAAGAAAAAAAAGAGAAATAAAAGAGAGGAGAGGAAGGAAGGAGGAAAAAGCATTATGCTTTGGCCAAGGGGGGGGGGGTGTTAGGATTTTTAAGATTTCTTTTTGAGTAGAAGAAAAAAAGCCTTTTGTTGTCACAAGCAACATTGACTTTAACCTACTCCCTTTCTTTTTTTTTTTGTTTTTGTTTTTCTTAGAACTTAGCCCTTAAACAACGAGCCAACGCACTACTAGAAACCCTCCCTTTCTCAACTTTGTTGGAATTGCCCCCTTTCTTTTTTTTTTTTCTTTCTTTCTTTCTTTTTTTTTTTTTTTTTTTTTTTTTTTTTTTTTTTTTTTTTGGAAAGAGAGTCGATTTCAGCACTTTGTTTGTGCAAACCCTGAGATTCACTATTTGTTCGTTTTTTTTGACTGGGGACGTCAAGGGAGAGTTTTAATCCGAGCTACCTGGGGCGAGGGAGCCTGGGCGAGCCGACTCTCAAACGCATAACAGCGCCTGCTACAGCGCACAGCGTGGGTGCGGTCTCAAAGAGATATCTAGCGCTCGAGAAAATCCGCGTGGGTTGTGCTGCTGTAGTCAGACGGCTGAAGCCTATATGTGGAGCCCCCCCGCATGAGATCTGTAGGGGATGGGACAACGCGGTGCGACGTGCAGTGAACCAGCGTGTCATCCCTGAGAGCGCGGCGCCGACGGTTGATATGGCCAAGGACGCTGCGGAGCTGCAGGCGAAGGTGCTCCAAGTGCAGAGAACAATGGACCTCGCTAGCAAAGTATCGCGGGGTGCTAAGCACAAGAGAGAGATGGAGTACCACTTCGCGAAGCATCGCCAAACCATAGCGGGACTAGTGCAGGGAAAACAGTCGAGAGAGCTGCTGGCGGTCCGGACGGCTGACGGGAGGCTCAGCACCAATCTGGGCGAGATCGACCGCGCGTTCAGGGAGGCATGGAGTCCTGTGTTCCAGATGTACAAAGACAGGCCAGAACCAACAGCGGAAGAGTTCGTGAGATCCTTCGGGGGGTATATCCCGTACTGCTCGATGTCCACCACGGAGCTCACCTCTGCGCAGCTTCGGAAGGTCCTCAACAAGAAACAGCGGCAGCATTGTGCAGGGGTAGACGGATGGAGGCTGAGTGAGCTAGCGCACCTACCCTCAGAACTCCTCGATGGCTTCCTGTTCCTCTTTGACTGGATTGAGACGACCGGCGTGTGGCCACAAGCGATCCTGACTGCCTTGATCACGATGATCCCGAAGTCTGAGTCGGAAGAGCCCTTAGACCATCGCCCGATCACGGTCTCCAGTGCCTTCTACCGCCTATGGGCATGTGCCAGGCTCCCCGCTATTCTCGAGTGGCAGGAACGTTGGATCACCCCGACGCAGCACGGCTTTAGACCAAAACACGGCGTCGATGACCTACTCTTCAAAGTGTGTGCGCAGGTGGAAAATGCTCGACAGGGGGCAGAGCCCCTGTATGGCCTGTCGGTAGACTTCAGGAAGTGTTTCGACTCCGTCCCTGTCACGTTGACGTTCGACCTTGCGGAGAGACTGGGCATGTCCGAGAATATCCTAAGGCCGCTGAGATCCATGTACGCCAACCTCGACCGGCGTTTGCGCTTCCAGGCGGGGGTAGGGGAAGTGTTTCGCACCACAAACGGAATCCTCCAGGGCTGCCCTATCTCACCCGTCTTCATCAACGCCATCCTCGCTGCCTACACCAGGCGATGCGTCACCACATTCCCTGAAGTCCTACCCATCTCCTACGCGGACGACCTATACCTCTTCTCTAGGATCTCGGAGAAGGCGGTCCAGAGTTCCATACTCTTGCTGGACGAGCTCTGCCGCTTGACGAACATGTCGGTACACCCGGGGAAAACTAAGGCCTTTAGCACCAAGAAGGGGTACAGAAGCAGGCTGGCGATGAGGGGCACCTTATTCGATACGGTGAAAAGCGTAACTATGTTGGGGTGTACGGTGTGCCTGCAGCCCACCAGGACGAAGAACACAAGGATCGCCACGGCGCTGGATGCTGTCGACAGGCTCACAGTGACCCAAATCACGAGAACGCGTAAGGCCCAACTGATAGAAGACTGCATCCTACCTGCGGCGCTCTACGGAGTGCTCTACACACCACCCACGGACTCGCTCTTGGACTCCCTCAGGAAGAAGATTACCTCTTGCATATGGGGCCCACACAACCCAACACGCTCGTCAGGCGCCCTCCTCGGGGTGGCTTTCAAAGGACACAGGCTGGACCCGTACTCAGCAGCCGCATACCGCAGGATCACAACGTTTGCGCGGATGATGAGGAGCGACGGTGAGTCCAGTTCACTCGTCAGGGCGTGCAGAGACGGCTACAAGGAGGCCGCCCGGAACGGAAACCCCCTCGCCCCGCGCGGGATACTCGGACAGACCCACGAGCTGCTGGAGGAACTAGGGTCCAGCTGGGCGCATTTCGCGCGGCAATGGGTCCCCCTAGAGCCTGGGGCACTGAAGCATGAGGTCAGGAAGCTCCTGAAGGTCCACCTGCGAGCGAACCTCGTGGAGAGCAGACCCTCCTTTCAGGGGACGGGCGACATCGACGAAGTGGCAACCAACGGGCTACACCTGCACCTGGCGAACCGCAACCCTCCCAAAGCACGAAGGGTCCTGCAAGTGATAACTGGGGCTGTTTTCCCGTTCCACCCCAAGATTATCAACGACACGGTCGGGGGGCGGACGAAATGCATGGGCTGCGACGCTACTTTCGACATTTCGGAACACACGGCGAGACTCCTGGAGCACACCCTCTGGGACTGTCAGGCGCACGAGCACATCAGGACAGCTTCCGAGACGCGGGCAGCGCTGTGCACACAACGTAACCAGTGGCCCCGGTGCACGCAACTGCACGGCATCGCGACAGTGGGACTCGGGCTGGACACTGCCGAGTTGCAGCTGATGATGGCGGAGATCACTGGTAGCTTACAACTCACCTTTGCACGGAAAAAGACGATGGACTTCAGCGTTCACCTGTGGAACAGGCCTTTCGAGAAGGGGAGTTTGCTCAAGCCACGGTCACTGAGGTGGTACTACGACAATGGTTTGAGGCAACAGTGCCTCCCACGGCTCATCCCGCACGTCATCCGATGGCTCTCTGCCCTTCACTGGGGCACGACAGGTGGACAGGTCTCCAGGCTTGAGCTGGCCATAGACTTCATTGCCACGGTGGGACTCTCACCTTGTGAAGAGGGTGAGGACATCCAAGTGAGCGCGCGTGTAATAGGCCGGGTGATAACGGCACTAGAACGCATCCACACCAGTAAGGGCATAGCGCCCCTCATCCCAGCTGCGTCAGTAGTTTCTGTCCACTCCCTGCGCACGTTGGGTTACTACAACAGCTCCGTAAGGGGCTACTCCTCTAGACCGGTATTCGCCTCCCCGGTGACCCGCCACATCCTTGAGAAACAACTGTACAACTATTGTGTCCTTACCAACTCGGTTGAGGGTTTTATACCTAAGGTACCGAGGAGGGTGAACGAGGGGCCGAAGGCCACACCACAGCAGAAAGGTTCGATCAAGAGATAGATTGAGACTCTTCAGGCGTCCTGCCACATACCGCAGGTACCCTTAAATGTCTCTTTTTTTTTTTTTTTTTTTTTTTTTTTCCTCTATGATATGAAGCTGAGCAGGAAAAAGAGGAAATGTGTTTCAGCCCTTCAGAAAGTAACTTTATTAACGCCTCCAAGAGGGGAGGTTGAGCGGGAAAATCAATGTCCAATTTTGCTTTCTTTGATCACTCGGATTTGAGAGGCATGGTTTTTTTTTTTTTTTTTTTTTTTTTTTTATATTTCTCTTCTTGATTTACCTATTTTATCATCCCCCCCCCCTCACTCCCTTCCCAATAAAACCAATAGAACGGCTGTAGGCAAAGTAAACGGTGAGGGGCGGGGAGGTGAGCACACATTCTTTTTTGCCCCCCCTTCTATTTTCCAGTCCCAGTTTTTTCCAACAGTAGCCGTGGTCAGCGCTCTGACCTTGAGGCCCGAGTAGCATTTTGAGAGGTAAAAGTGCATTAGAGGGAGAAAAAAAAAACGGGGGGGGGGAAAAAGAAAAACTTCCCGAACTCGGGTTATTAATTTTTTTGTTCCCCCCTCTCCCCTTCAAAAAAAAAATCCCTATCCCCCCTCTCCCCTTCTCCCCTTCCCCCCCCTTTTTTTGTTGTCCGGTGCATCGTTATTTTTCTTCCTTTCTTATGTCTTTTCAGTTCAACCCTTTTCATATTTTTATTTTTTATAAAAAAAAAACCCCCCGGGGGGGGGGGGGGGAAGAAAATTCTCAAAGAAAAAAAGGGGAAAAAAAAAAAAAACCATGAAGATAAGTCAAAAAGCGCGAGTTGCGACCATGCGGCGGTGGTGCACAAGCACGACTACAACGACCGCCTCCACCACAACCTCATCAGGAGAAGAATCACCGAAAGGCCCGTTTGACTATATTAAGTCGGACCTCGAGTCCATTGCTGACCACATCAACCAGCTTGTCAAACAGAAGGACAACAAGATCCTCGACCACGCCGCAGGGTACCTCCTCCAGCACAAGGGGAAGATGCTGCGACCGGCAATAGTGGCGTTAAGCGGTTACGCAGCGATGCCCGGTGAAGAGAGGCTGTGCAGGGAACTGCACGGCGGTATGGCCATGCTGGAAATGATGAAACAAGAAAAAAGAGACCTCAGCGATTTGACAAGTCATCCCTTCAACCGCCACCTCCGCTTGGCCGAGATCACCGAGCTTGTCCACACCGCATCCCTTATCCACGATGATGTTCTGGATGAGTCACCCACACGTCGGGGGCAGGCTTCCCTACACTCTGTGGTTGGGATCAAGGTGGCTGTGCTCACTGGGGACTATTTGCTGGCACGGGCATCTCACTGGTTGGCAACGTTAGGCGACAATCGTGTTGTGTTGAATCTTTCCCAAGCGCTGGAAGATCTGACCGTTGGTGAGGTGATGCAGATGGAGGGTGCCAACGACATCCCCACTTACCTTAAAAAATCATTCAATAAAACTTCGTCTCTCATCGCGCATAGTTGCCGGGGTGCGGCTATTCTCTCCGACCCAGCCAACCTCCCGGTTCACGATGCTATTTTCGCGTACGGGAAGCACCTCGGGCTCGCTTTCCAGATCATCGATGATATTCTCGATTTCACCTCCACCGACTCCGAGATGGGGAAACCTGCTTTTGCCGACCTCAAGGCGGGGGTTGTAACGCTTCCGGTACTGAGTTTTTTTTTTTTTTTTTTTTTTAAAGATTTTTTTTTTTTTTTTTTTTAGGTGCTTCTTTCTGCGGAACGCGACGCGAAAATGAAAACGCTTCTCGACAGGAAATTCTGCCTTGACGACGACATCGATACCGCAATGGAGATTATCCAACAATCTGAAGTGCTTGAGGAATCGAAGGCCAAGGCGGAGGAGGAGATCAGATTGGCGATTGAGGCGCTTCAGGTTTGAGGGAAAAAAAAAAAGAAAAAAAAAAGAAAAAACCCTAACTAGGTCATCCCCGACACCTGCGCCAAAGAATCTATGATAAAATTGACCGACCTTGTGCTGAGCAGGCGGAAGTAAGTGGAAAATGGGAAAGAAACCAATTCAGTGTTATGGGGTGGGAGGGGGGGGTTTTTTTTTCTCCTTCTTTTTTTTCTCTTTTTTTTTATTCAATGCTTTGTTGAGCATCATAGGTGCGTGTTCTGATACATCCCCCCCCTTCTTTTTTCTTTTCTTTTTTCCCCCCGGAGTGTTCTCCCCCCCCCCCCCCCCCCGCCCCTCCTTTTCCTTTTCTTTGGCTGCTGCCAGCATCACCCTATTCTCTTTTTCCATTATTCTTTTTTGTAGCCTAAAAAGAAAGAAAAAAAAAAAGAGAGAAAGAGGAAATGGCGTTCGGAATACGTAAAGACGGGAGATCAACCGGATTGGGTTTCAGGTTGCGCTCATGGTTTACCAGAAGGGCGCTGCAACGGCATTTGTGGAAGTCACCCCAGCATACAGTATGCACTAAAAAAAAAAAAAAAAAAAAAAAAAAAAAAAAAATTAACCACTAAACCCGCATGTCATAAAGAAAAAAAAAAATCCATGTCCTCTCGCGATTTCTTTCACCTTGTTTGGCTAAATGCTGCCCTTTTTCAGCATTATTTTAAGAATTTGAGAGCTAAAATCTAAAATTCGGGGAAAAGTGACAGTGAGGAATACCCGACTCCATCTTCAGGAGCCCGAAACACCGACAGGTATTAGAAACTCACTGATAGTCCACCAGACGCCAGAGAGGTGTGAACGCAAGCATATTTATTTTCCACTTTTTTTCTTCTCCCCCCCCCCCCCCCCCTTACCAAACAGGGAATTAGGTCAAAAATTATAAGGTCAAAAGCCAGCTCAAGGCTTAAATGCTGCCATTTTTTATTTTTGAATTTTTTTGGAAAATTAACTTTTTCGGTTTTTGGCCTGCTGGCTTAGTGGTTACAAAAAAAAAAAAAAAAAAAAAAAAAAAAAAAAAAAAAAAACACCTTTAGATTGGAATATTAGGTCTGTCTCGATCTGGGGCAGTGTGGGTAACACGATTTACTTATGTAATGATGGCGTTCAGTATGTTCTCGGCTTTTGTTTTTACCAGCGGGCTTGATGAATATAATATTTTCACTCCTATCCACGTGAAATTAGCCGATTTGGGCATCATAATGCACTCGGATATTGCTGCTCTAAATAGAATAGGTGAGGTATGGTTGTCAACGGAAAGTTTAAAAAAAAGAAAAAAAAAATAACTATTTATTGCCAACAAATTATGAGTCATTATTTAACGCGAGTTCCCGAATTTTTTGCACGAGGGCCCGCAGGGCCCGAGTGCAAAAAAACGGGTAACGAGAGTTAAATAATGGCTCATTTGGCGGCAAGTAAGTCGTTTTATTTCACTCTTCGTCATTTGAGTCACTCACTCTTCACTGCTTTCACTGCTGTTTTTTTTTCACGCAGGTCAGCCTTTTTGGGGAGTTTCCTAAGGTAATATGGGGTTGCTATTTCGCCATGGCATTTAAAGGGGAAGTAAGGCACTTATTCCCACTTTTAAGGGCTGGAATGGCCTCAGATGGCCAAAAATAGTCAAAATACCCCCACCCCAAAAAAATTTTTCAAGGGGTTGGGTGCATTTTTTTCCACGGCGAGACTCATTTTCCCACTCTGAAGGGCCATTATTTAACTGCAAAATCTCATTATTTAACTAGTTAAATAATGGCGATTTCGCGTTAAATAATGGCCGTTTCGCGTTAAATAATGGCCATTTCGCGTTAAATAATGAGGCCCCTAGTGAGTGAAGAAAATGACGAAGAGTGAAATAATAACTATTTATTGCCAACAAATAATGAGTCATTATTTAACTCGAGTTCCCGAATTTTTTGCACGAGGGCCCGCAGGGCCCGAGTGCAAAAAAACGGGTAACGAGTGTTAAATAATGGCTCATTTGGCGGCAAGTAAGTCGTTTTATTTCACTTTTCGTCATTTGAGTCACTCACTCTTCACTGCTTTCACTGCTGTTTTTTTTCACGCAGGTCAGCTTTTTGGGGATTTTCCTAAGGTAATACAGGGTAGCTATTTCGCCGTGGCATTTAAAGGGGAAGTAAGGCACTTATTCCCACTTTTAAGGGCTGGAATGGCCTCAGATGGCCAAAAATAGTCAAAATACCCCCACCCCAAAAAAAATTTTCAAGGGGTTGGGTGCATTTTTTTCCACGACAAGACCCATTTTTTCACTCTGAAGGGCCATTATTTAACTGCAAAATCTCATTATTTAACTAGTTAAATAATGGCGATTTCGCGTTAAATAATGGCCGTTTCGCGTTAAATAATGGCCATTTCGCGTTAAATAATGAGGCCCCTAGTGAGTGAAGAAAATGACGAAGAGTGAAATAAAAAAAAAAAAAAAAAAAAAAAACTCCCCCCACAGGGGAGTGGTATAAATCGTGGACGACTGTCGGACAATATTCAAGATTATCACGCAGCGAGCGGGACGGAAATCAACCGGTTGAGTTATGAACACTTCGGCAAGCAGGGTTCGACCGCATTCGCCCCGAAATTGCAAGATAAGGTCTCTGCTCCGAGGGAGTGAACAATCTTTAGTTTTATTTTACCTAATATATTTGTTTTACCCCCCCCCCCCAGACTTCACATACAGAACGAAGGGGGGGGAAATGCGAGCGCAACCATGAACATTCTTCCTGTCCTGCTGCTGACACTCTCAAGCCTTGAAATAGAATATCTATTTGACGACGGTGATTCCTTCGCCTCTCTATTCAACACAGCCGGCGGAACACACCAGGGAAACCTCACTAAAACGGGTCCGGACAATGGTGTTCAACCATGCGGAAGTCACCCCAAAGCATGGGGTTACGGTGCAGCAGAAGCAGCCCACGCAAGCCCAGGGCCGATGTGGTCTGGAAGATGGGAAGTGGAGTGGTGGGATGGATGGGTGTTGGAAGGATGGGTCCGAAGTTCAGGCGGGAAAACAATCTTGCTGACCACGAACGGAAGTTTTTTTGAAACATCTGGGTGCGCGATATCGATCCAAGGAGACAGGGTCATGTTTGAAAATTTCGGGCAGATTGTCACCGAGACACAGAGCTTTACTACGACAGAGTCGCAAACGGGTTCGATTCCGGTGAACGACACTCTTTTCCGATCCGACAACCTTTCCGCGGTTGTTAGAAACCTCACAAACAACACCGCTACATTAACTGCTACACCTACCACCATGCCTCTTGTTGTGTTTCAAGACAACAATGATACTTACCCGGCCACATCCACTGAGACTCTTGGGAGGCAGAACTACATCACGCTGTCTGTGTGGCATCACATCGCTGTTGCGTTCTGCGAACAAGATTCCCAGGTTGTCATTTACATCGACGGGACGGTCCGGGAGGTAGTGCCTGTTCCAAGGGGCACGCCGCGCTGCGATTTCACGTCGGGCGATGTTGGGGTTTTGATTCCGTCATCGGCAGGGTGGGGTGTTGATAATTTCCGTTTTTACAATAGTTACCTGTCTGAGGACAACGTGTCGGCTTTGTACACCGACGCCTACCAACCCAAAGCAGGGATTGTATCGGGAACACAGGAGGTGTTCGCTTCCCTTTCGTTGACGTTTTCCGTCCACCCGTTTCACGGACAAGGCGTCTCTGTAGTCTTCGCCGGCAAGAACTGCTTAGAACCATTGTCCGAGCCTTATCATTTCGGGAACGGATCGGTTTCCATTCCAACCGCTGTTGTTGTTCCTTTGCGCGAGACGTTGTTTGGGCAGTTCTGTCTTTCTTACGACGGCGGGTTTCGTTACCACAGAGTGTCGGGTTACATTGCAACGTTTTCCAAAGCGCAGACTACTGAGTATAGGTTCGAACGCACGGCGGAGTACTTATGGTTCTTCTTCGAGGGTACCGGGTTGTGCAGCATGCCGAACGTCGATCGCGCGAAGCTTGTAGAGATCCCGTCCGAGACACCCCCTGTTCTCGCAACCTACGGTGGAAATCTTACCGCATTGACACAGAGGCTCGACTTCTACTGCGGCAACAACAATGGTGTTCTTGAAACAGCGGATCTTCTCCCCGGGGATGAACGAGCACTGCAAACCACATCAGCGAGGCTTACCCCCCTTAACGGTCTCGGTGGGGACTTCATCGTTTGTTACAAAAATGACGGCGGGACCGGGGTCTCAACCTGGACGGCTGTTGGCAGATATCTTGAAATCCCAGAAGGTCATGGCACAACGGGCTGGATCACACTCATTGGAGCTGGTCAGCAGTTCTACCAAGACAACGAGTACAGCATTGGGTGTGCGTTATCAGCTGCGATGCCTGCGTATGGGTTGGGCTGTGCGTCGGTTGAGTGGTTGTACCCTCCTTTGGGTTGGTTGCACAGTGTGATGTCCTTGAGGTTTGTTAATGTTAATGCGAGCAGTGTTGTCAGTCTCCCTGGAGCGTTTCTACAAAAGGCGCTGAGCGTGAATTTGAGCAGCTCTGTTGGGTTTGCGGGGAACTTCACGGAGAAGGGTTACATCGGGCTGCCCACGGACATTCAATACGAGCACCCCAGGTTGTGGAGTTTAACAAAATATTTTGTCGAAGTGTTCAAACCAGCGGGAGCCGAACCCACGTCGGGACGCGACGCGTTGCGCTTTGTGTTTGGAGGCGAGACAGATGTGAACGATGCTTGCAACACGGGGACGGTCCAAGTCGACTTTGTTCCGTACTCGGGCACGGAGACGCACAGGAGGTTCGAGGTTGTATTCCCACCGAAATTGCCGGGAACTGCCACTGTTTGTTACGGACAACCAGGTGACCCGTCGGGATACCGCCAGATCACCCCGACCGTGAACAGCCACCTTTCCGTGATTGCATCCATCTCCAATTACTCCTTGAACCCGTACCCCCCATTTGTAAATCAAACCTTCGTTCTTGTTGTCCTCGGGCAGAACATCTTCGGCGTCAATGACACCGTCTACCTCACGAAGACACGCTGTGAATCCACAAACATCATCGACGACCACCTCTATCCATTCCCTGCCATTGAGACTCAGTATGACAGCTACGGTGTTTCCATAGGCAGGTCAGCCGTCTTTGAAGTACCTTCCGGGTATAAAAAAGACATTCTCAAAGTCTGTTACAACCCTGGTCCGGGATACACTGGTGTTGGCGTGGCTGCCGTCACCAACCTGTGGGAGCCGATCTGGGTTACGAATAAACCCGAAGTGCTGTCGATAAACCTGGGTGGTGCTCTGGACCTTTCAATGGTCGGAAACGGTGAGGTCGCGGTCCATACCGTGTTCGAGATCGGGTTGTTGGATCGATTTGGGGCACCTGTTGAGAACATTGGGGCGCGGTGCGTCATTTCAGTCACCTCGGCGTCGGTGTGGATCGATCCCCCTCCGAGCAACTTTGTTCCCGTCTTGTCAGGGACCACTGCCATGTTCACGACGCAGCGCTCGCCGGGAATGTGTGACTTCTCCGGTCTCTTCGGTGCATCGTTGGGGATGTTCGGAACGGCCGACATCCTCGTCGAAGTCACGCTCACCGATTACACGCTCCTCTCCACCTCCGTTCCCGTTTTCATCGCCCAACCTTGCGACCCCGTCACTACCTGCAGCTCCCGAGGCCACTGCAGCATCAACGGCACGTGCATCTGCCACACCAACTACGTAACCGGTTCATGGGAAGGCGCTTCCTGCGAGCAGTGCCGGTACGGATACTACGGGCAATCGTGTAACATCTATTGCGACCATGCAACTTGCAACGGGCACGGTTCTTGCAGCACCATGGGGGACTGTATCTGCGACGTGTCCTTCCGAGGGCCTTCTTGCGGGATATGCCGGCAAAACTTCCAGCTTCCAGATTGCCTGCTGTGCATGGCAGGGCACTATGGCTCCGACTGCATGACGCGAGGCTGCGTCGCGGGGGGTTGCGGAAACGGGCAGTGCAGCACAGAAGGTGCATGTCTCTGCAGCGATGGATGGATGGGAACAACGTGCCAAACGCAGATAGCCCCAGTGAAGTGCGACGACATGATGCTAACGCGTGCTGCAATATCAAGGGACAAGAAGACGATAGAGATCGCGTTTCTGGAAGCAGTAGCCACTGCCACGCACGTAGGAAGGACAGGGTGTTGGGAGTACATGCACAACATGACTAGTGAGACGTGTTGGTGGAGCGATGAGCAGACCTTGGTGCTGGACAACAATGCAAACAGGTTCACAACAGGTGACGTTTTGCGGGTAGTTCAAGGTGGAGCCGTGGACTACCACGGGTGCACCACCACCAAGACGGCAAACGTGACGATCATATCAGCAGGCACAGCGCCTACTGTGACTCCCACCATCGTGGGCCCGTCGAGCGTGGCAGAGTGCAGCGGTGCTGCATTTTATGCAGACGTGCGAAGTGGCGACGGAAGCCTGCCGGACACGACGGTCACGTGGAGCTTCGCAGTGGAAACAGGCGTTCTGTCACCGTCAGCGCATCTCGCACGACTTGCCTCCACCACAACAACTAACATGCTTCAGGTCCCAGCCGACTACATGACCCCGGGAAGGTATAAAATCATACTTTCTGTCCGTGATGCATGGGGCACCGTGTACACAGCATCTCTCACTGTTTTGAAGCGAAACACACGCGATGACACCGCAGGAAGCTACCCGGGGCTTTGGGTAGGCGTGACATCTATCATCCAGAGCATTACATCGGACCCGTTTGTCCTCTCTGGCATGATGGCCATCCCCGGCTGCATTTACCCCAACGGCATTATGGGTCCAGCTACGCAGTTGTATAGTTTCAAGTGGACTGTCGTCGACTCCCTGCAGCGAACGGTGGACATGAGGCTTCTCTACGATTTGACGTTTCGTCCCGTGGCTGTTTTGGAAGCCCCGCCTGGTTTCTTTTCCCCGCTGTTCTCTCCTTATGCTATTTCGTTGGAGGCACAATCGATGTCTTCTGCGAAGGCGAAGGAGGCCGTGCAGTCGAAGCTGATCGTCTCTGCGGGGAAGCTTGGCATGGCTTTGAGTGGAGTTGGCCGGCAGCACCAACTGCCGAGCAACGAAACGCTTTCAGCACTCTGCTGGGACCCTGAAACGGAATTTTCCGGCCCGACAGTGAGGGTCCCATCATCAAAAACCACAATGATGTGGGGGTGCCGAAAAGGAAAACGGAGGAGCAATCCTGGTGACGCATGTGAACTGTTTCCAGGCCTGCTGACAAGGAGAGAGATAGGGCTTGCGGCAACTGCACCGCCTGGTGTTTACCACGTTGTAGTAGAGTGCACGAAGACATGGATCAGCGACGTCGTACCCCTCATGCGGAGCGAGATCAGATCCGGGTACATCGAAGTTGTACCGTCACCAACCTCCCGTTCTGCAGCCCCGCTGCAAGCGCGACAGACTGAAGTAGAGCTTGCTATTGTACAAAACCCGTACCCGTACTCGTCGCTACTGGCTTTTATACCTGTCCTCAACGGTCTCCACAGCATTTCGGACACGTGGTGGACGTGTGAAGGGTTGTGCCCAACCTCATTAAGTTCCCTCGCTTCCGGAACGCGGTACGTCTTCACAGTGACGTACGAACTCAGCCCGTGGTACCCCGTGGACGCCAACCAGACCGTGGTTCACATCCTGTACGCAGAGGTCGTCACAACGCAAAAGATTACCATTGGCAAGGTGTCCCTCATAGACGCAAGGCCCATAGCTGCTTCGCTGACTGTGATACGAGCCGTGACATATGGGTGGGGACAACCGGCGGGCGGGCTGGAGTATCGGTTCGAAGCGGAGATTACAGGGAAACTCCGGTACGTGGTGAGCGATTGGTCCGTGGAAACCGGTGTTGAAATCAGGGTGCCCTATGTTTCAAGCCTTGAAACCTTCACCATCACCGTCACGGCAAGGGACATATGGGGAACGAAAGAGACAGTGACCACAGGGGTTCCGGTGTTCAACAAGGAAAATGCTGGATTAGATGTGATACTCGAGAGGATGAAGCAAGATAGAATGCACCATCCTGTTTCGATGGTGGGGTTAGTGGACTTATCGATTTATATGTCGGCGAGCGGTGTCGGGAACGGCGAGGCTGAAAAGCTTGGATTCTTTTTGTCGAATTTTCCGCGGACCGGGTTGGGGCGAACCAGGACGGGGAGGCTGCAGGCTGTTTTCGGTTTGAAGGTATTCATCGAGGCGAAGTGCCTCGACTACACACCGACGTTCGACGAGACAATGCACGTTGCAGGAATTATGCTGGAGGTAACGCAAGGCAGCTCTTTAGAAATTGATCCGGAAACCTCCCGTAACATCTTAACCATCTTTGAGTGGCTAGCTCCGTTGTTAACCGAGTACAACGCAACAGGCGAGGCAACCTTGACAGACTTAATACACACCGTCACCCACGCCGCTGGAAACTTCTCCCCCGCGGGTACGAATAATTTCTCGATTTGCGAGACGTCACCTTCCGGACAGCTTACAGGGCTCTATCATTCTACCAACCCTGCCACTTTTACACCACTTTATGTCAACCCAGTTCCGCATGGGTTGGCTACGGTTTGTCGGTTTATCTGGGGATACGATGTTTTACATTGGACAAACGGTGTAGTTAAGGTCCATGGAGCAAGCACTGTGTCGGTTTCAGCGGTGGAAACGGTGACGGGGAAACATTTCACGGGCTCGGTTGGGTTCCGGGTGCCCTTGGAAATTCCTGTGGAACGCATAGGCAGCAACAACACGTGCGGGTATTACGACAATACAGCTCAAGAGTTCACGAACAAAGGCTGTACACTCACACCGCAGTCGGTGTGTGAATGCCATGACGTGCAAGGCAACCTTTTCCCTGTTCACGTGGCTGTGCTGGACTGGGAAAAAATTGCACCTGAGAAGACGGCGAACCCAACGCCCTCCCCAACACCAACTCCGACGGATCCAAAGGAAACTCAGAGCGCCAGTGTTGCCGCTCCTATTATATACCTCGCGGTGATAACGATCTTCGGGGCGCGAATCATTTACGAAGGCATCCTTGACTACGGGAGACGACCCCGTTACAACCGGCACCCTGTGAGTGTGCAGTCGACTTTTAACAAGCTGACGGCGAAGAAATGCAGGAGGGGGCCTATGGTGTCGACGGACCCACTCGAGGTAGTGGAGTTTCTAGTGGCACGCCGCTTTGCGATCTCAGAAGGCGTTCCGAAAAATTACAAGCTCGGTTCGAATCTGGTCGACAACAATCTTTGGATGTATCTGCTGTGGACACGGGGTGGGTGGTTGCCCGTGTCTTCTCTTAGGTACACCAACATTTTGCAATACGAACGGGAGTGCGTTTTTCTGATATCTGTTTTGGTGTTCCCCTTTTGGTGTGCTTTTCTACTGACAATCACCGGTTCGAATCGGGATGGGGATTACTCTTTCGGGACTGCGCTTGAGACAGCATGCTTAGGTGTCGTGTCGAACAGTGCTGTGTCTGCTGTGTTGATACGAATGATCGAAAAGGTCCCGTCCCCGCAGGAAGAGATCGAAGAGCTTCCGTCACCGTCGCCATCACCGCCGGCAAGGCGTAGCAGGGTGTCGTTCTTCGGGAAGAAAACGAGGAGGGCGAGCAACCTCTCTTCCGTCAAAACAAATTCCTTCGCGCTGACAACGAACGAGCTGGAATATGTTTTATACGACGAGGCAAAAGACGGCCGGCTGCACACAGCAACCGCAGTACACCTCTGCAAAAACCTGCTGTGCCAAGGCTTATACGGCGTTCTAGAAGAGAACGCTTCCCTTCCTTTGGACTTCTACGCCATTGACGTCCGCAAGTCTGTCGAGCATGTGAAGGATATCTTCTCAAAAGCATTGGATGCAACATCAACAACCCCCGACACAGGGTACAGTACAGATATAGACGCGCTGTGGGACGCGGAACTGAATAGGTCCCCTCTGTTAATGGCTGGAGCAGAGGCAGCGAAAATGCACCTTTTTAAACACTCCGCGGCGCTCTTCCATCTCGGCATCCTTGCAGAAAACCCGGATCTATTCTCTGTTCTGAACTTTCAGATCCCCCCGAACAGCCCTGAGAAGCTATGTCATGCCGTGGTGAACAATGCCTTCAGCGTCGGCATTCTTTTCTGCAAAGAATTCTGCATGACAGGTTCGATGTCGATGCCGTTCGACGTTTTCCAATCTGCGTATGAAGCAAGCGCCGAGATGTGCACTAGCGAACTTCTCAGCATCTCTATGATCGGGTTGGGAGCGTCTTGGAGGGAATGGGCATGGCCGGGCGGGATACCATACCCGCAAGTTGAAGAAACAAAACAAGAAGGCTACACACAAAGCATGCTGGAGGTACAGCTTCTAACCAGGAACAAACTTGCGATCGCCCATGCCCTGCGGTACACGCGAACACCCGAGTACATGTGTGAAGAAATAACGGAACCAAGCCAATCCGACGGGGTTCTCCGTGGGGTGTACCAACCCCCAGCAACACCTATCCCGTTGGAGATCGCGAAGCTGATATTACTATTATTAACACCTCAGGACGATCGGGCTGAATGCGCAGACCTCTTGCTTCAACAACAAGGCGATGCAGTCAAAGCATCACAGCAGGTGGACATAGTCAAACCATTACTAGATCCTGTCGAGGTCCAACCGTTCACCCGCAATGAATGGTTGGCGTACTATTTGAACTTCCGGTTAAACGGTGTCCGCGGTGCTGTATATGTGACAACGTCTACGGGTGACTATGCAAGCGCCTCGCTTCCATTCTACGGTCTGGCACAGAGATCGACGTCACATGGTGTTCGGAATGGTTCTGGGACACGGCAGAATCCTTTTTACGGGCTCAACGCATGCTTGAAGGATCTCAGAGAAGGCGACATGGTGCTACTGTTGCCAGGGGTGTACCCTCCCTTTGAGATTCCCACCGCAGTACCAATGGAAGACGCAACGAAAATAACATTCGCGCTGGAGATCCTACCTGAAGGATGGCTGCACAAAGGTGTGAAGCACAGAACGGTTACCATCACCGCCGAAGGATGTCAAGGAAGAGGGATACAAATAGTACATTCAACTAACGTCATTCTTCGCGGGTTGAGGATTTCCTTCTGTAAGCTTGCCATCGATGCGAGGCTGTCGACGGGGGTGCGGGTAGAAGACTGTACTTCATGGAACTGCGACGACACATTACGCAGGGCACCACGTGATGCGACAGAGGGCCAGGTTTCCTTGTGTGGGTTAAAATCCATCCGATCCCTTCGGGTTGCGGTGGCTTTTGTGCTTGTTGTTACATCCTTATTGTTAGTTATGACAACGACACACCTGGTGCTTGACCTGGCGCTTGTTCCAACTGTGTATTGGATAATAAATAGTGTTGCGGCGTTGGGTCTAGACGTCCTTTTCTTCCGTCCTGTGATCTCGCTGTGTGCAGTGGCGTGGAACATTGTCACCGGTTGCGGTGGTGGTGCACAGGATGGGTTCGATTCCACCCCGATCAACACTTTAACCCAGTATGGGCCCACATCTCCTGATGAAAACTTCATCGATAACTTGGACACCCCCGTCGACATGCTTGAGGTAATGTAATGTTATGGAAGGTCTTCCGACCTTTCGGCCTTTTTTTTTTTTTTTTTTACTTTTTTTTTTCTCCCCCCCCCATCATCCGCCCTCTTTAATTATCAACATTTCACACAGGTTTTTTTTTTTTTTTTTTTTTTTCCCCTCCCACAACCGCATCTTACATATATATATATTTGTTTTTTTTTTTTTTCTTCTTCCACATACCTTTTACATGTCAACTGGTACCAGCGCTAACCAGCTTCCTTTGGAATTATGGCAGCTTGCCGGGCAGTTTATTGGGGTAAACCATCTTCAGCAGTGGAGGGGGGTGTCAAAAAAAGCGCGAGACATGGCACCTGAGTTCAAGATCATCCACGTGGTAGTAAGGGGGTGGGCAGAGATACGGGGGAAACACGGAAAATCCGTTCTTTTTAAAGAACGAAAAGGGCAGGTTACCATCGCGAACTACTGCACTTTGGAAGATGTTTTGAAGCAGGCAAAGATGATGTGGCCGATGTGGGACTTACGGGGGCATGAAATCCATCCAGTTACCCCTCAGGGGACAGTGGTGTCTAAATACCCATCCACAACCCCACTCTTCTCCCTGAAAGATTTCAAGGAGCTGATTTTAGTACCCCCGACGGCGACCACCAAGATTTTGGTCACTCCTTCAACTCTTCTTCCTTACACCACCGCTCCTGAAGCCACGGTAAGTGATCTTCTTCAGAAAGCAGGTACTTTTCGAGGGGTCTCACTAACTCTCCATGGAGACCCGTTATCCGTGGAGTCTGCTCTCCCCCGACAAAACTTCCTCTATGCTGTAGCATAAAATATTTGTGTCATAATCTTTTTTTTTTTTTTTTTTTTTTTTTTTTTTTTTTTTTTTTTGTTCTATTCCCTCCGTTCACGATGGGCTGTGAGGCTTTTTTTTTTTTTTGGTTTCGTCATTTTTTTTTTTTTAATGTGTGTTTTTTTATTATTATTTTTTTTTCTTTATTTCTCGCTTCTTCTTCTTTTTTTTTTTCTTCCCTTCTTTTTCTTCTTTTTCTCTCTCTCTTTTTTTTTTTTTTTTTTTTTTTTTATATTTTTACTTCTCTCCGCAGCTTTAACATCTCATAAAGCATGCACAATGGAGGGAGGTCAATTTAAAAAAAAAAAAAAAAAAAAAAAAAGAAAAAGAAAAAAAGGAAGGAGGAAGAAAAATAATGAAGAAGGAGTGTGGGAAAAAAAAAAAGAGAAAAAAAAAGCTTGATCCGCCCCATTTTCTCAAATGGGCTGGTGTGGTGCTTATTCATTTTTTGAAGAAGAGGAATGCACCACCTTTCGAGGGCATAGATCCTGTTGGTGTGCATCTTGCTTCTTTGGTTTAAAAAAAAAAATGTGTGGTCAGCCTTCGCTGGGTTGCCCTTCTAATTTCTTTTAACTTGGGCTTTTACCTCATTCTGGAAAAAAAAAAAAAAAAAAAAGAAAAAAGAAAAAAAAAAAAAGGAAAAGAGAAATAAAAGAAAGAAGAAACTATACTGCATTTGCTTTTCTCGACTTTCTTTTTGTTCTCACTTCTGCTCCTTCTAACTCTGTCCCTCTCTCCTCCCTTTTTCTTCCCTCTTTCTTCTTCAATGGATCATGTATTTATGGTTTTTATTTTTTCACTTTTTTTTTTTTTTTTTTTTTTTTTTTTCCATTCATTTTTTTTCTTTTTGGAATTCCATGGCAAAACAAAAAAAAAAAAGAGAGAGATCGAACAAATAACGACAACTTACATATAATTAGCATGGAAGTTTTAATATTTTTTTTATTTCTTCTCCTCCACTGTCTAGCTTGGGGAGAAGGTCAAGAAAAAGAAAGAAAGAGGGGGGGGGGGGGGGACTCTAAGGTCAATAAGAATGTAGCTGGGTGAAAGAGAAAGGAATACGGGATAGGGGGGAAGAGAGACGGAGCGAACAGTGAAAAAATCATACACAGGGAAAGAGACCGCCGTGGAACCAAAGGAAGGCAGCAAATACGAATTTAAAAAGCAAACAGTTTTCCCCACTGGTTCGGACTCCCTTGTGAAAGGGGTTTTTTTTTTCTTGTTCCTCCTTTTTTTTTCTTCCCCCTCCCCCCTTTTCGTTTGAGCCTACCATACTTCTTTGAGTACAGTTCGGTGTCCCCCAGTTTCTTCCCCACCCCTTTTCACTTACACACAAAAAAAAAAAAAGAAAAAGAAAAAAAGAAAAGAAAGAAAATTTAACTAAAAAAAAAGGGGGGGGAGAAGGTCTCCACCATCAGGATAAACCTGGTTTGCCAACTTTTTTTATATTTCTTCTTCTTCTTTTTTTTCTATAAACAGCTAGAAAGAAGGGGGGGGGGGGGGTTTCCTTAGGGGGGGTGGAGAAAAAAAATAAAAGAAGAAAAAAAAGGAAACAAAAAATTATTTTATGAGCATTTTTGTTTTTCGTCTACTTCCAGTCCTCTCGCGAAGTGTGGTGCCCACTGTTTGGTGCCGTGGTCGGGCTTCAAGAGAAAAGGCCTGGGGGCAGAAGAATAAAAAGTGCTTTTTTTTTTGTACTAATAAAACAAAGAAGAGAGGCTAAAGGCCCCTTTTCGTCTAGACTACCCCCCCTTTTTTTCTTGCTAATTTCCACTCTTGCGAAGAAACCATTTGCAGTAAACTATATTTCCACCCCCTTTTTTTTAATTGTACCGGTACTTCCTTATAAAAAAAAAGATTTTTTTTTGTTGTATTAAACAAAGTACGGCTGCAGCTTCGGAAAAGAACAACAACGAAAAAAAAAAAAAAAAGAAAAAAAAATAACAGTTTCTTTCTAATCTCTTCTTGACATCTGTTCTGGTCCTCTTTACTCCCGTTTCCCCTCCTTTTTTTTCTTTCTTTTTTTTTCTTGCCTTTTTTTTTTTTTACTCCCCTCCATTCTTTCGATGCAAAAAAAAAAAAAAAAAACCCCAGCAAAAAAAAATACACAAAAAAAAAAAAAAAAAAAAAAAAAAATGCCAAAGCGGAAAGCGAGCGTTCTCCAAGACAGGACAAACACCACACCAGCAACATCAAAACACAATGTGGCAAGTGGGGCCAAACCGCATTGGACGGAATACCGGCCCACAAGGCTCGTAGACTTCTGCTTCGAGGATGCAAAGGGGAGGGAAAGAGTGGCTGCCCTCCCCGCCAGCTACAAGGAGGCAAAGTATATGGGAAGCGGTGCCTTTGGTACCGTGCTGACCGCAGAGACAAACGACAACAAGCGCATCGTGGTAAAGATGATAGAATGCGACACAGAAATTCAAATAGAGAGTGCGATTAGAGAGCTGCATAATCTGTGCTTCTTCACCTTCGAGGCCCCCCACAACCACATCATTCCCTTTGTGGACACATGGTTTGCAAACAATTCACTTTTCGTCTCGCTTCCTCGGTTCGAATTCCCGCTGGACGTCGTTTTAGAAAAAAAAATTGAAAAACCACTGGCGTGTATTCCAGGGAAAATAAGAGAAGATCTCACAGTACAACTCCTGGCGGCGGTTATCCACCTCCATCAGCTGGGAATTGTACACCGTGACTTAAAACCGAGCAACGTTGTTGTGAACAAGGATTTATCAGAATTGTGCGTAATCGACTTGGGGAGCTTGAGAAAACCTAGCGTTGCAGGTGAACAAGGTCCGCCGTTAACTCCCGCGAAAAATTGCATGACAGAGGGGTACTTCCCTCCTGAAACACTTGTTGGCGTTGAAAAATCTTATGGCAGGGAAGCTGACAACTTTGCTGTCGGGCTGACTCTTGCATCAATGATAACTGGGGGTGAAATATTTGAAGACAACGAGAAGGTTGAGGACAAGCTTGACTCGCTGAAGCTGGAAAAGAAACGGAGAGCTTTTGTTCGATCCCTGTTCCACGGCATCAGAGGTATTCCCGACAGGGAGATTGACTGCATAACTAGTCTCCTTGCAGCTCACCCGGCGGCTCGAGCTACATCTGTTCAAGTTTTTAGAAAACTCACGGGGTCAGACACCCCACCCCCACCTGATGTATTTTACGACGAACCACAATATGAAATGGGCGACGAAAACAAGATGCTTGACACCCTCAAGCAAAAAGTTGCAAAGGCACGTAGTAAGTTGAAGCAACGGGAAAGGGAGAACAGTTTGATAAGACGAGGCTGAGATTCTCTCTCTTCCCCCCCCCCCCCCCCCCCTTTCTTCCCTGCCCAACAGGATAGTAGTCCTGTAGGTTGATTTTTCTGCCCTCATTAGATTTGAGTTTTTTTTTTTTTGTATCTCCATTCCCCCCGCGCCTTTAGATTTTGCATTTTTTTTTTCTTTGTGGTGTTTTTTTTTTTTTTTTTTTTTTTTTTTATTATTATTACCGGATTCGTATTTATATTGTTATCCCCTAAACGCCCGGGGCCTATCTACGGTACCCCCCCATTTTCGTTGTTGCTTTAAATACTCAAAAAAAGGGCAGCATGCAACCATAGGAAGGTGCAAGGAAAGGGTAAACGGTACTAAAATTTTCAATTCCAGGTGCCAGATTCAGATGAGAACACTTAACTATGTGTGTAAGAGGGGGGTTGAGGGTGTACTTTTTATGTCCGATTTTGGGGGGTCTAGTCGTGGGGGTCCGTGGAGTTATGGCTGGGCTAAAAAGGGCAGCATTCAGCCCTATTTGGTGCCCTGAACTCTAGGATTGAGGTCAGTCTGGAGACTTTTTGGGGCTGTGAGATGAAAATGTGGGATGAAAAAAGCAACTTGTGAGTTTTTTTTCCAGCTGGGGTAGCATGCAAGGGTAAAAAACACGTTTTGCATAAGGGGGTTTTGCAACAGGGGCACCACGTTTGCACCTTCTTCCCCCCAGGTACAACATAGAGCACCCTCCTCACCTTCGTTCCGTTCATCATGGTCTCGGAGGTGTGATTTAGGGTCAAATCGAGACGTTTTGGGTATTTCTGAGTGAGGGAATCCTCATTGCTAGCGTGTTTGCGCTTGGGGGTCGGTGACGGTGTTGTCGGGGGTGTGTGCTATCGGTTTTTGGGGCATGGGTGAGAAGCTTGCCAACAAGTTCTTCTTTAAAGTTCGAGAAGCCATAATTTGTGCCACATTCCCTGTTCTCCTTCCAGATTATGAAGGAGTTGGCAACACAGCTTTCCAGGACCCAATAAAAAACGGCCATGGTCCACTTACGGGTTTTCATATGCCGAACCCCGATCCCCTGGAGCTGGTCATGCCGGTCGACCCCCCCCATGTTGTTGTTGTAATCAATAACCTGGTAGGGACATTCCACCTTCCTGGTCTTCCACTTCCCCTTCTCCTTCTTCGAGCGTTCGACGCTCGTGTTTTCCCCCAGAGGCAAGGTGGACATGAAGAACACCTCGCGTGAGTCCATCCACCGGATGAGGTGCACCGGACCCTGCTGCAGCATCATCCACTGCCCCTCCCTGAGCTGCAGCTGCTTCTGCGCCTTTGTCATCCTCCCTGGCGTGTTCCTTTTCGGGCTGCGGAAGGAAGCCGGAATGCTCCGGCAGTTCCTCCTGCAGGTCGAGCAGGAGTGCATCTTGTTTTCGTATAGCTTCTGATGGAGCCCCAGGGAACAGAAGAAGTTGTCGAAGGCGATACTACGGTGGGTTCCCAGCCAGGGGTCGACAGCACACATGACTAGGTCCTGTGTTGTGGACTTCTTGCTGCAAATGTTGAAATTCGCCAGGTAACCGTTTGTTGAGTCGCATGTAGCGATTACCTTGATGCCCACCGAGTTGTTTTTTCGTGGTGCCATGACTTTCATTGTTGTCCGCCCATCAAAGGGGATAACACTGTCGTCAACAGACAACCACTTGCCAGGGGTCCGCACAGTCCTACACCGGTTGACAATGATGTCAAGAAACCTGCGCATGAGGAGCAGTTTGTCTTCAGAGTCCTTACTGACGTTTTCTATGTTGTCAAAGGCGATGTGACGCTGGATGTCGACAAATCTGTTTCTGCCCATAGCTTTAAACGCCGGGATCGCTAAATTAACGTCCGCGCGGGCGTTTAGGGGTTATGTGAAAAGTCCCAAATTGGGCAAAAAAATCGAAAAAAAGTATATAATATTTACACAACAGAACATAAAATTTACAAAAATAAAAAAATCCCAGAAAATATCCCCAAAAATAAAGAATCCCGAGACAAAAACAAAATACCCCCGGGGGGGGGGGGGGGGTATTACTGCAATTCTAGTTCACTATTGCCTAGTCCTGCATGTAAAGCACACCACATAGTCGCAGGACGGGCAGACCCTCCCGCGAGTGCTCATGTCATGCTCACCAGAGCATTCTGTGCACTCCCATCCTGATCTCTCCTTTCTAACCTGCTTGAGGGTTGTGCTGCAGTTGGGGCAGGGCACCCTCGTCACGTTGTTCGTTCGCTGGCTTGGGGTCACCTGGCTTGGTGCCGCTGCTTGGCTTGGGGCTGAGGCTTCTTGGTCAGGCATTTCTTCTTCTTCTTCTTCTTCTTCTTCTTCTTCTGCTTCTTCGTCAGAAGAAGGCGCATCAGAAATGGAAAGGAAAGCACAAGGTGGTGTGTCACAATTAAAGACCAACGACCGAGGTATATTGTGTCCCACCATCGCGGCACCCACCTTCTCACGGAGGTGACGCCGTTGATCGGCGATCTCATCTACAGCAACAACGGGCGGAGGTGGGCCGCCTGAGGCACAGGTTGTTCTTCTCACACCACCCGCGCGCCCACTCGTAGCCCAGGTCGTCGTCCGTGAGCTGCTGGCAGGAGATTGCAAGCCCTTGGGCGAGGCTTGAAACCCTGCGGTAGCTCAACGGGGCGCCGGCCTGTATCTGCTCCTTCACTGTTTCCCACGGAGCAGCCTGTCTGTCTCACTTCTGAGGGTGGGCGGGCGACCGGCCGTTCTTTTCGGTGCAGACTCTTCCTCCCACCCCCACCATGGGCTATCTCGCGGGATCGCTTGCGTAGCTTAGCTGCGACGTCCTGTTTCGCCCGGTCAGCAACCGGCTTCGAGGCAGTCTTGTTGGGGTGCTTCTCGTTCCATTTCCGCGTTCCGGCTGAAGCTCACCCAGCTCCTCCTTCTGCCCCCGTCCACTTCTTGTTCTTTCGGGCAGGCTGGGGTTCCTCCAAGCGGGACATCACTTCCTCCACTGCCTGCCTGGCGGCTGGGGAGAGAGGAGCCTGTTGAAGCCCCTGCAATGCGTACCGATCACGGGCAGTCAAGAAGCCATAGAGCGACATGTTTATTCGGGTTGGATTCTTTTAAATGATTATTTATGTTGGAACTGCTTTAAGGTAAATAAGTAGGAAACCGTGACTTTGATTTTAGTGGGGCCTGTCCTGTGGGGGGGGGGGGGGGGGGGGGGGAGAAGCCAAAAATAATAAAAATAATTTTTTGTATTGTTCTGTAAAAAGTCCCAAGTTGGTTCAAAATCCGAAAAAAAGTACATAATTTATACAGCACACCAAATCCCAGACCATTGTTAAAGCTGAACAACATAAATACAAATCCGGTATTATTATTAGTGGTGGGGATAACATGAAAATATAAGAAAAACATCAGATGTGTTGTTCGCTGTTGACCTCCTCGTCGGTCATCACCGGTAGCGCCCGAGTGGAAGGGCTTCTCATCCTGCGCGAGCAGTCCCAGGGCCTTGACCAGGATGCCCTCGACCGAAGGCTCCTCCAGAGACGGATGGACCGCTACCTCAGTCTCTTGGTCTACTTCCGACAACGACCGGAGCTCTTGGACGAACACCAGAGACGGATCCTGGCGGTCGGGTCCCTCCCGAAGCACCTGGACACCCCTCCACATCAACTGCTGCTCGAGGCTCGTGACGCGGTCAGAACTACCGACCAACAAGTGACTGTCGCCAACCAAGAGCAACTACTTGTGAATGCGCACAACGCACTGCCTGAGTCCGAGCGTCTCCGGCTGTCTCACGAGTGGCACTCGGGACTGAACACCCCGGTGCAGCAACATTGGTGGTCGGAGTTCTTCGCCCAAGGTGGATGGAAGCACCCGCTCTTTGGCTCCGAGACCCCAGGAGGCGATAAAGCTAGACCTTCGGGGAAGACCCCTCTCCTGATCACCTACAACGCACAGAGGAACAAACGCCCGGAGCCCGAGGACGGTCCCACACTCCCCGCGGCCAAGCGAGATCTCGCCGCGACGCGACCGAACACCAGGATCACTGGGCTCGTCGCCCTTCGGAGGCTCACCAAGGATGCAGGCGTCGACGGCCCTGAGGACCTGGATGAGCTTCGGTATCTGGGCTTTCTTTCCAGGGGCGAGGCCACTTTTGACCCCAATTGCATGTCCAGGGCGTGCACTCACTTCTTGGGTGAGGCCCCCCTGGTCGCGGTCCCCCTCGACACACGGGTTGTGATCCCGTGCCTGCTGGTCTGTCACGGTTCGACGTGGCACTACGCATCCCACCAGGAACAAGGCTTTCTGCTGCAAACCCAAGGGTTCGGGGACAAGTCCTACTCGACCGTGGCAGCCCTGCTCGCTGACTTTGTAGGGGCCGGGACCCTCTATTACAACGAGTCGCAGTGGTCGACTGTCCTGCATTCCTACAACTAGGAACAATCGGAAACAACCCTACACAATGTAGGAGTGCCGGCCCGGCGTGCTACGAGGGCGATAGGCTATGCAAGGTTTCACAGACCTCGCACCCTATTATTTAGTTTCCACCCTTTCCATTTTCTTTCCAATTTTCCAATTTTAAACTTGTTATTACCCTTTCTGCTTTTTCCTTTTTCCTTTTCCTTTTCCTACATGTTTTCGGTCCCGGGTATGACGTTAAACTGCGTCCGCCGACGCGTCTGAACCAGCACTTCCTGGCGACCAGGCCGTCTTTTCTCTTTTCCTTCTTCACTTCGTTCCGTTATTTTCATCATTCTTTCCGGCGATAGACTGATACGGGCCATGGAAGCAACCTCTGCTTAATTCCTGGTACGTGGGAGGCTCCTCTTGAGGATGTCAGTCACCTTTTTCCCTTTATATTCGTCTCTCTGTTTTCGTATGCAGTATTTATTCTTTTCCACCCCTTTTTATCTATTTCTCCGCTTCTCTATTCTAACTTAAAATCATTTCAGCTACCCAGTCCACGCACAACAAGCTGATGGATTTGAAGGCCGCCTACACTTTCTTGAAGATGTTCGTTTCACAGTAGGTTTTTTTATTTTCTAGAGGTTCTTCTTCTTCATTTGACTCCTGCAGCCTTCGAGACAAAGCACACAGGGAAAATACATTAGAAAAAAAGAAAAAGAAAGAAAAAAAAAAAAAAAAACAATATTAAAAGAACATGAATGGAAAGAGAGAGGGATCAGGTGAAGAGGTGAACGATATGACAGTGTTCGTGAAGACGGGAGGCGGGGTTCACGATGTGGAAGTGTCGGGGAAGGAGACAGTGGGGATCCTGTACAAGAAGGCGGGGTGTGCTGCTGGTTTACTCGAAGGCAAGTTCGAACTGGTTTGGGAGGGAGAGGTCCTGGACAGGAACGGGGGTGAAGATATCCAGGAACTCGGGCTCGTGGAGGGCAGCGTGGTCTATGTGGAGGCGAAGAAGATGAGAACCGTTCAGCTGGAGGAGCTTGAGAGCTCAGAAGTGGTTTCAGAGCTTGAGGAGCTTGTGACAGCTGACCCTGAGCTGGTTCTGGTGGTGGAGGTGGGGAACTCGCCAGCTGTCGAAGTCTTGTCCATGAAGACGACGGTCCTTCCTTCCGGACTTCGGTTCCTCGTTGTCACCGACTCCACAGGCTGTGTTACAAGGATAGGCTCTGGGTTTCTTCGAGAGTGCGACCACCTGACGTCTGTTGATCTCATCCTCCCCAATGTTTCCACCATTGGTGAAAATCTTTTATATGGGTGCAACAATCTAGAAACCATCAACTTGAATGCGATGACCAATCTTTCTTCCATTGGTAATCGCTTCTTGTTTGGGTGCGAAAAACTAGAAACCATCAACTTGAATGCGATGACCAATCTTTCTTCTATTGGTCGTTACTTCTTGTCTTTGTGCGAAAAACTAGAAACCATCGACTTGAATGCGATGACCAATCTTTCTTCTATTGGTGATCGCTTCTTGTCTGAGTGCGTAGAACTAGAAACCATCAACTTGAATGCGATGACCAATCTTTCTTCCATTGGTGATGGCTTCTTGGAAGGGTGCAAAAAACTAGAAACCATCGACTTGAATGCGATGACCAATCTTTCTTCTATTGGTTATAGCTTCTTGTCTGAGTGCGTAGAACTAGAAACCATCAACTTGAATGCGATGACCAATCTTTCTTCCATTGGTGATGGCTTCTTGTCTTGGTGCGAAAAACTAGAAACCATCGACTTGAATGCGATGACCAATCTTTCTTCCATTGGTCATCGCTTCTTGTTTGGGTGCAAAAAACTAGAAACCATCAACTTGAATGCGATGACCAATCTTTCTTCTACTGGTGATAGCTTCTTGGAAGGGTGCAAAAAACTAGAAACCATCGACTTGAATGCGATGACCAATATTTCTTCCATTGGTAATCGCTTCTTGTTTGGGTGCGAAAAACTAGAAACCATCGACTTGAATGCGATGACCAATCTTTCTTCTACTGGTGATAGCTTCTTGGAAGGGTGCAAAAAACTAGAAACCATCAACTTGAATGCGATGACCAATCTTTCTTCCATTGGTGGTCGCTTCTTGTTTGGGTGCGAAAAACTAGAAACCATCGACTTGAATGCGATGACCAATCTTTCTTCCATTGGTTATCGCTTCTTGTTTGGGTGCGAAAAACTAGAAACCATCGACTTGAATGCGATGACCAATCTTTCTTACATTAGTCATCGCTTCTTGTTTGGGTGCAAAAAACTAGAAACCATCAACTTGAATGCGATGACCAATCTTTCTTCCATTGGTGATGGCTTCTTGGAAGGGTGCGAAAAACTAGAAACCATCGACTTGAATGCGACCAATCTTTCTTACATTGGTGGTAGCTTCTTGTTTGGGTGCAAAAAACTAGAAACCATAAACTTGAATGCGATGACCAATCTTTCTATCATTGGTGATCGCTTCTTGTTTAGGTGCGAAAAACTAGAAACCATCGACTTGAATGCGATGACCAATCTTTCTTACATTGGTGATAGCTTCTTGGAAGGGTGCAAAAAACTAGAAACCATCAACTTGAATGCGATGACCAATCTTTCTTCCATTGGTGATCGCTTCTTGTTTGGGTGCGAAAAACTAGAAACCATCGACTTGAATACGTTGACCAATCTTTCTTCCATTGGTGATGGCTTCTTGGAGGGGTGCGTAAAACTAGAATCTGTCGACTTGAATTTAAAAAGAAAAAAAAGAAAAGTCGGTAAAAAAAGAGGGGAAAAAAAGAAGAAAAAAGAACACCCTGGCGCTGAAAACATCTTTGTGGAAAAACCAACGGAAAGCAATCCAATACCTCGAAGACACCGGGGGCCTGCCCCCCTCCGCAACAACTCCACAACAACCATCTAACCTGCTGAAGTAGCATGCCGATCAGAAGGCGGCTGAGGCACTTGTCATTTAATCAGAATCCCGAGATCCCATCCCTGATCCCCAAATAGAGAGTGTACCATCCTGTTTCTCGCGGAAACAGAGAACTAACTTAAAATCATTTCAGTAACCACTTCGTTCCGAATTTTTTTTCTTCAAAATGAAAAAATAAAGTGCTTTATTTTCCCTTGGGAAATATGGAAAACTTTATTTTTCCCGGCTCTAGCCAAAATTCCTTTAGAGGGAATCCAGAGAATAAATAAAAAAAAAAAAAAAAAAAAAAAAAAAAAAAAACAATTGTTTATCTTTCTTCTCCTTCCTCCTTCTCCCCCCCCCCCCCCTTTGGGTATCAAAAAAAGATTTTCAGAAAGCAGGGGTGAGAAGACCACATGGTATTAGAAGCATTTAAAAAAAAAAAAAAGAAGAAGAAGAAGAAGAAAAAAAGAGAACAAGGGACTGGTGTCCGGTAAAATTCTGCACATTTTCTTCTTCTTCTTTTTTGTTTTTGTTTTATAAAAAAAAATACCGTACCTACCCCCCCACCACCTCCCTCCCCCTCTATATTTTTTTTTTCTTTGTGTTTCTTTACTTTCTTTTTTTTTTTTTTCCTTTTCTTTCTTTGTTCCCTCCTTCTTTGTAGTCTGCTGTGTGGTTAAAAACCTTCTTCCCACATCATGGTTTTAATAGTTTCACAGTGAATAAGTTCTTCATTTGACTCCTGCAGCCTTCGAGACAAAGCACACAGGGAAAATACATTAGAAAAAAAGAAAAAGAAAGAAAAAAAAAAAAACAATATGAAAAGAACATGAATGGAAAGAGAGAGGGATCAGGTGAAGAGGTGAACGATATGACAGTGTTCGTGAAGACGGGAGGCGGGGTTCACGATGTGGAAGTGTCGGGGAAGGAGACGGTGGGGATCCTGTACAAGAAGGCGGGGTGTGCTGCTGGTTTACTCGAAGGCAAGTTCGAACTGGTTTGGGAGGGAGAGGTCCTGGACAGGAACGGGGGTGAAGATATCCAGGAACTCGGGCTCGTGGAGGGCAGCGTGGTCTATGTGGAGGCGAAGAAGATGAGAACCGTTCAGCTGGAGGAGCTTGAGAGCTCAGAAGTGGTTTCAGAGCTTGAGGAGCTTGTGACAGCTGACCCTGAGCTGGTTCTGGTGGTGGAGGTGGGGAACTCGCCAGCTGTCGAAGTCTTGTCCATGAAGACGACGGTCCTTCCTTCCGGACTTCGGTTCCTCGTTGTCACCGACTCCACAGGCTGTGTTACAAGGATAGGCTCTTGGTTTCTTCAAGAGTGCGACCACCTGACGTCTGTTGATCTCATCCTCCCCAATGTTTCCACCATTGATGAAAATCTTTTATATGAGTGCAAAAATCTAGAAACCATCAACTTGAATGCGATGACCAATCTTTCTTCCATTGGTGATCGCTTCTTGGATGGGTGCGAAAAACTAGAAACCATCGACTTGAATACGTTGACCAATCTTTCTTCCATTGGTGATGGCTTCTTGGAGGGGTGCGTAAAACTAGAATCTGTCGACTTGAATTTAAAAAGAAAAGTCGGTGTTTAGAAGAAGAAGAAGAAAAAGAGGGGAAAAAAAGAAGAAAAAAGAACACCCTGGCGCTGAGAAACATCTTTGTAGAAAAACCAACGGAAAGCAATCCAATACCTCGAAGACACCGGGGACCTGCCCCCCTCCGCAACAACTCCACAACAACCATGCCGATCAGAAGGCGGCTGTTGTAATATGCACTTGGTGGGGGAGCGGGATGTCCTTTCTGGCTTTCGCAAACCCGCAAACCCGGGTTTGCGAGGACACCAGCCACGATACTTTGTAAAGCCTATCTTCGTAGAAGCCAGCACCCTTGTGTTTCACTATGAAAACACAAATTCCCCAGAATAGTCAAAATCGGTCTCTTGGCATGACGGCAGCGTACCCAGGGGTGTAGTTGAGAAACGTCGAGTCTGTGCGCCAGTAATCAGAATAATCTGGTTTTATCAAGACGGGAGTCGAGGGACTCCACGACAGCCAGGCTGGTTTCAGACGCGGCCGCTCCACGGAGGAGCAGGTGGCAACCCTCACTGCATGTCGAGGAACAAAGACGAACGACGTCTCTCGGCCGCTCTGCTGTTCGACTTCTCTTCTGCCTTCGACCTGGTGCCCCATGGTGCCCTGCTGGACAAGATGCGAGGGAAGGGTCTCCCCGAACCCTTCGTGGAGTGGACGCGGTCCTTTCTATGCGGCCGTACTGCTGCGGTCACGATTGGACGGTCGAGGGGGTCGACGACGAAGGTGCGACGGGGTGTCCCCCAGGGCTCTGTCTTGGGTCCCATCCTGTACACCATCTACGTCGACGAACTCGCCAGGAGACTGGAGAGACTGGCGGATGTCGGTTGTGATCTCCTCTGGACAAGGGGACATGGCTGGGCTGGAGCGGAAGGCACAGGCAGTGGTGGATGCGGTTGAAATTTTTTAGGGCATGCGGCTTACAAACATGAGTTTTCCACAGAGGGTACAGTGCGTAGGGCAGGCTAGGTACCCCCTTAGAAAAGTGCCCAAAAAAAAATGTCCGGAAGATAAAATGTCTGGAAGATAAAATGTCCGGAAGATAAAATGATACCTTCACTTTGATTTTTGATTTCTCAAGCTCTGCTTTTCAACTCAGCTTTGTTGATTTTTTCTTCCTTTCCCCATTTTCCTTTTATCCTTTTCAAACCTTCTACTCCCGACCCGGCAGTGGAACAGATATTATTATTATTATTATTAAAAACTTTTGCGACACATTAAAAACAAATTTAAAAGAAAAGAAAATTTACAAAAATGGACCAGACCAACGCGGACGCCTCCACGAGGCCTCCACTGGACAACTTGCAGATGCAAGTCGACGAAGCAGCCGCGGAGGAGGTTCCAGAGATAAATCTGGACCTCGAGAAGAAGGAGGAGAAGGAAGGAGGGAGGGGGCGCCCAGGGAACTGGGTCATGGGCCCCTTGCCGAAGAAGGTCGACAAGGAGGGAGCGGCAGAGATTCTCTCTGCAACGATAGCAGGAGAGACGGAAAAGGCCGTCATCCTGAAGACGGCAAATGCCGTCTTTTTACTTTTCTCCGCCGCCACCCCACCAAAACACACCCAAACAAGGGTGAACGGCCAGGTAGCGACGCTACTACCTGCCGTCAAGGTGGTGGACCCTCTCGAGGCAAGAGAGGAAAAAAAGTGGAAAGGGAAGGGCGGAAAGAAAACAAAAAAAAGCCGCCTCAACAGGTACCCGGTAGATGGATTCTTAGCCCACTACGGGGAAAAGACGGGGTGGAGCCTCTACAAGGAGGCTGTCGAGGACTGGAACCAAAGAAGGGCTCCACCTCCTTCCGCCCAAAAGTTGAGAGATCCTCAACAACAGCAGAGCCCAGAACACTTAAAGGTTCTGGAAGAGCTACGGGGACAGCAGCAGGTGCTGCAACAACAACTGCAGATGCAACAACAACAGCTGCAGCTCCAACACCAGCACCAACAGCAACAACCTCCGAACCAAGACAAAATCCTGGAAATACTGAAGGGGCAGCAGCTACAACACCAGGAGCAGATGCAACAATTCCAGCAGCAGCTACAAAAACAACAACAACAACACCAGGAGCAGGTGCAGCAATTCCAACAACAGCTGCAGAATCAGCAGCAGCAGCTACAAAAACAGCAGCAGCAACATCAGGAGCAGCTACAGCAACAGCAAGTAGCACACCAGGAGACGGTGAAGGGTCTCCTGGAGCTGGTGAAACAAAGCCAGCAGCAGCTAAAAAAGGACACCTCGGTGATCCAAAAGACGCTGCTCCAGTTATCACTGGGCAAAAAAAAAAAAAAAAACCGCCACAGACCCCGCCCAGCCCACGGTAGCCCTGCAGGAACACCCCCTCTCTTATACGGAGTCGGAGACCGAGCAGGAGGAAACCCCATTATTAGGGGCGAGAAGGAGGAGGGTGCCCGAGATGCTAGAGCATCAATCGACGAGGGAGACCCATACAAAACGCCGGAGGGCCCTGAGCGAAGCCGCAACAAGGCACATACCTCGGCACGGGTGTTTCACCGAGAGGAAGCCATGGTGGAACAGCGAACTGGACACGGCCTTTGAAGAAAGGGACACCCTCAGAGACGCCATCCTCAGGGGGGAATCCGAAGATCACGCAGGGCTCGCTGGGCTCAACAATGCAGTCAACGAGACGGTGAAGGCATCCAAAGAGAAGTCATGGAGGAGCCTCTGCTCCAAGTTCAGCTCCTCCAAGAACTTGCCTGCGGCATTCAAGGCAGTCAAGGAGCTCGACGGCAGGTCATGGAGGCCACCGATGCCCCCCCTTCAACACGGCGACGCTCTTCTCACAGGCAACAAGGCTAGGGCCGATCGTCTCGGACGCTACTACGAGACGATCTGCGGAGACGACACTGTCCCTGGTCTCGACACAACAGGACAGACGCAGGAACCCTACGAGGGCGGAACGGGCTACTTCACGATGGACGAACTGCTGAGACAACTGCTCAGGACGAGAACAAAGAGTGCTGCAGGCGACGATGGAATCTTCAACGTGATGCTGATGCGTCTGGGTAGGGAATCCCTGAGAATCGTTCTACAGCTGTTCAATCTCTCCTGGGCGAGCGGGCAAGTTCCGGACACGTGGAAACTGGCACTAGTCGTCCCGATCCCGAAGCCGGGCAAAGACCCCACGAAGATTGAGTCCTACCGCCCCATCAGCCTGACGAGCTGCCTCGGCAAGCTCATGGAAAGGATGGTCGAGGCCCGCGTGACGTATCTACTTGACTCCCCGACAACGATGGTAGAGGGACTTCACCCCGCCCAGGCTGGCTTCAGGAAAGGGAGGTCCACCGAGGAGCAGGTTGCCGCCATCGTGCAGCATGTGACGATAAAAAGGAACGCCGAAGTTAAGGAGGCATGCCTCACCATACTCTTCGACTTCTCAAAGGCGTTCGACAGGGTCAACCACGAGGCACTCATTCAGAAGATGTCTCAGAAGCGCTTCCCTACGGCCTACACCAGGTGGGTTTCCTCCTTCCTAACCACGATCTACGCGGACGACGTCGCGGTAGTAGTCTCTGCCACAACAAGGACTGAGCTCGAGGCCAGGGCCACGGCGGTAGTGGGTGCAGTCGAAGACTGGTGTACACGATGGGGGATGCAGTTGAGCAGGGAGAAGACGCTGTACGTCCCCACCCCCAAATGCGAACCGTACGACTTCCACGTCTACTTCCCCTCGACCGGGGCGACGCATCCGGGCTTCGAATTCCAGCCGCTGGAGCTCAAGGGCCGACTCATCGCCGGGGGACCTACTCACCTGATCGGGAGGAGGCTCCTGTCCGTTAACCGCACGGCCATGACACGACGCGACGTCTCTGCACTCGTCTCCAAAGGGCTGGTGTATGAATTCTCCACGGCCGTCCCCGTCGCGAGGCGTGATAGGGCCAAGTATCTAGGGGTCATCCTTGACGCTGACTTGTCTTTCGGTGCCCATGCCCGCGACATCATCGAGAGATACGACAAACGAATTCGCATACTGCGGCTCCTCTCCGGCTCGTCCTGGGGCAGTTCCGCAGCATCACTCAGGTCCTTGTACCTGGCCTACGTCCTACCGGTGTTCACCTACTCGATTGGCATCTTCTTCGCACTGATGTCTGCTCAAGACAGGAAGGCACTGTGCATGAGGCACGATGAGGCAGCCCGACGAATCACGGGGTGCGTCAAGAACACCTCCACCTCGGCTGTACTGTGTGAGGCCCGCTTGCGCCCGCTCGACCTGATGGCCGACGCTGCTTCTGCCATTCTACTGCAGAGGGCACTGAGGTGGGTGGGAACCCCGGTGAACAGGGTGGTCAGGGGTGCAGCTACCGCAGGATGGGCCTTGGGAGCGCTGAAGGCGACGAGGAGTTCTGGGCTGAGTGCGGTTGCTTCCCTACCGCTAGGGCCTGATACGAGAGCCCCCCCCTGGGCGGAAGGCATCCACGTCGATCCCTACGCCACCGACACCAGGAGGACACTCCCCGACGATGTGAGGGCGGCAGCGGCTGCGGAAAAGCTGGACGAGATCCCAAGCGGCGCTCTGGTAGTGTACACGGACGGCTCGGTGATAAGGGGGAGAGGGGGAGCTGGGGTTGCCCTCAGAGTCCCCGACATGGACCTCACCCTTACCACCTCTCACGGGGCCGGCATGGTCTCCACACCCATGTGCGCCGAGGGCACCGCTATCCTGATGGGGTTGAAGGAGGCTGCGGAGGTGTACAAAACGGTCGTGAACCTGAGGGGCCGCCCTCTCTACCTGCTGACCGACTCACAGACGATGCTGCGGAGGCTCGCTGGGGGCCCCGGACAGCAGAGGGAGTCCACGGACAGACGGATCTGGGATGCCGCTTCCTGGCTCAGGGCCAAACGCTCCGGTGATGTGCACTTCTGGTACATCCCCTCCCACTGCGGTGTGACGGGGAACGAGCTCGCCGACGGAGCGGCCAGGGACGGGCTGTCGAAGTCGCCTTGCGGGGTTAGCTACCGCTCCAGCAAGGCGGCCATAAGAGCGTGGCTGAGAGGAAGGTCGCGTGCGAGATACAACAGCGACTCCCCCGGCCACCACCGCCTCGTCACCGGTGGCGAATGTCTTTCTCTCCCACCACTCAGTAGGAGGGAGGAGGTCCTGATCATTCGGCTCCGGACCGGACACACGCCTTTGATGAGGGGGTACCTCCAGCTCAAGGGACCCCTGAGGGCTGAGGGGAGACATCACCTCACCTGCCCCGCCTGCAACGTTCAATCACCGCTCGACGCTGATCACCTGCTGAGGGGCTGTCATTCTCTGGCTCCCACAGCTAAGTCCTTCTACGACACTGGGCTGCCGCTCCGCGCGCTGCTTTCCAAGCACTCCGCCGAGGTCTGCGCCTTCATCGAGGCCTCCGGGCTCTTATCATGGTCTGAGTGTGGGATCTTCCCCCCGGCCGACGCAGCACAAGGGTGATCGTGAGCCCATTATAGACCCCCCCCCCCCCCCCCCCACCCCTTTGTCCCCCCCCCCACACACACACACTCACACGCAAATGGGCCAAGAAACAACCTCCCGGGAGGCAGCCACAGGGAAGGCCGGGAGGGCGCAGGGCGCAGCAAGAGAACGCCCCTGCGTTCAGCCTCGAGGGGACCGCCCCGAATGTAATCAGCCAGGTCGGCTGTCCCAGGAAGGGGGAACGGAGCACCGAAGGGAAGGTTCAGCCCACGTGGTGGCCCTCTCGGTTACTCCAGACAAAAGACTGGACACACCCCACACCCCTCCCCCCACCCCCCAGTTTCCCCCCAGTGGTTATTATTGCAAAAAAAAAAAAAAAAAAAATGTAGGCACCCTCCCTTTGACTGGACACACCCCACACCCCTCCCTTTTCTCAGGTGTTGCTCTCCATGGCGGCCCTGCATTGGTATTTTGAAAAAAAAAAAAAAAAAAAAAAAATGTCCTACGGCGGGCCAGCAAAAGGCTGAGGGTGCTGAAGCTCTTGTCCGGCACGTCCTGGGGCAGCAAGAGGGACACTCTGCGGTCTCTCTACGTTACGTACATCCTCCCGCTGCTGCGCTACTGCATGGGGGTCTACTACAGCAGGCTCGATGATGTCGGGAGGAAGGACCTGGCTGGGCTTCACCAGGAGGCGGCGGTGCTGATCACGGGCTGCTGGAGTGGCTCCGGAGGGTACAAGCTCCTAGCTGAGGCAGGACTGCTTCCCCTCGAAAGAATGGCGGAGGGTGCTGCGGCGACGATGACGGCGAAGGCCTTCTGCTGGCAGTCCTCCCCGGTTCACAGGGAGACGGTCAAGCTGAAGCAGGCGAACAGGCTGGGGTGTGGGTGGCTGCGCTCTGGCTACCAAGCACTGCGTCGATGCGGGTTGGAACCAAAGGTGCACTTCGAGTACCTGTCTGTTGTCGGTGGGTGCCCTGTGATCGGGAGGGGGGCGATCGACACTCCTGCTGGTACTCCCTCCCTAGCGTTCTCCCTGTCGAGACGCGTGACCCAGATCTACGACCTCATTGTTGAGTCTGGCCTGCTCGCCTGGTCACGCTCCGGACTGTTCACCTCGCCATCATCCCTGGCGTCTACAGACGTCACTGCACCTTCAAACGTGCCGCCTCCTCCTCCGGTCTCTCTTGACGCCGGTCCCGCGGCCCCCGTGCTGCGCTAAGGGATCGCCCCGTGTGTGTGTGTTAAATGGAATGTTGTGTTTCCCACTTTCCTTTCCCTTCCTTCCCCTTCCTCTCACTGTTTCCCATTTCCCCTTTTTTTTCACACTCACCAATGATTCGCTCAATAGGAGCAATTCCTCCCTGGGGGGCTTTCCGCCGGAGGTTCCAGCCAAAGAAGGACATCCAGCTGGAAGGTAGGCCCCCGTTTTTCTCTCACTTGACTGAGGGAATAATGTAATTCAGCCCTCTTCGGCTGTCCCAAAGCAGAGCACGGGTTGGTGGGGGACCAGGGCTCCTCCTGCTTGCAGAAGCCTGGTCCTTTGCCCTCCCTATTTCCCCATGGTTTCCCTTCACCTTTTTATTTTCCCTTTTCTCAGGTGTTGCTCTCCATGGCGGCCCTGCATTGGTATTTTGAAAAAAAAAAAAAAAAAAAAAAAAAAAATGTTTCTAACTCAATCTCTCGACTCTGGCTTCACTCCTATCCTTTCTTTTCACCTCCCTCCCCAGTGTCTTCCCTTATTTTCCATTACCAGGCCCCTGTCCCCCGCCCCCAGTGTTATTCAAAATATTCACCCACCTTTTCCTTTTCCACTTCTTGACTTTTAACTTCCCTTCTGCTTTCCCAACATGGTTTCCGTCCCGGGTATGACGTTAAACTGCGTCCGCCGACACATTTGGGTCAACATTCTCTGATGACCAAGCCGTCTTTTTCCGTTTCTTCTCCCCTTCTCTTTGTTATGTTATTTTCATTATTCTTTCTGGCGATAGACTGATACGGGCCATGGAAGCAACCTCTGCTTAATTCCTGGTACGTGGGAGGCTCCTCTTGAGGATGTCAGTCACCTTTTCCCTTTTTTACTCGACTCTCTGTTTTCGTATGCAGTATTTATTCTTTCCCACCCCTTTTTATCTATTTCTTCGCTTCTTCATCCTAACTTAAAACCATTTCAGTCACCTTTCATATAGAAAGAAAAAAGAAAAAAGAAGGACAGATGATTCAAGCTTCGGTGTACACGATCGAGCTTGATTTGAATTCCTTTATTTTGAGAAAAAAAAAAAAAAGAAAGAAAAAAAAAAAAAAAAAAAAAAAAAAAAAACTGAAGAACGAAACTTAATTGAATTGAATTTATTGGCTCCCGAAAGCCCAACAAGTCCAGCAGACGGTGGAGTTTCACAGTCAGCTGGTTAATTTTTCACAATTGAAACTCCTCCAAAGTTCTTAAAATCTGGGAGGTCGTCTCTTGTTACTAGAGGCGGCTAATGCCTCGAGACCCAGGTGCTGCCTGGTGGGTGGGATCGGTTTTATTTTATTATGAAAAGAGCGTGGTGAGGGGGTCCAAGTAATTTACTACAGGGAGCAGCGAACCAGGACCCCTCGACCAATGGCTCAGTAACAGAGACTGCTTTTCACGAATCACTTTCAAACACCTCTCTTGGTTTGAAGTGATGTCCCTTTCCCTTTCCCTTTCCCTTGAATGGTTTTCTCTACTCCCCTTCGATCCTCCCGCCTGGTAGTGGAATATTTATTATTATTATTTATTATTATTATTAAAAAAAAAAAATGTATTTTTTCCCTTCCTTCCCCTTCCTCTCACTGTTTCCCATTTCCCATTTCCCCTTTTTATTTTTCACACTCACCAATGATTCGCTCAATAGGAGCAATACCTCCCTGGGGGGCTTTCCGCCGGAGGTTCCAGCCAAAGAAGGACATCCAGCTGGAAGGTAGGCCCCCGTTTTTCTCTCACTTGACTGAGGGAATAATGTAATTCAGCCCTCTTCGGCTGTCCCAAAGCAGAGCACGGGTTGGTGGGGGACCAGGGCTCCTCCTGCTTGCAGAAGCCTGGTCCTTTGCCCTCCCTATTTCCCCATGGTTTCCCTTCACCTTTTTTTTCCCTTTTCTCAGGTGTTGCTCTCCATGGCGGCCCTGCATTGGTATTTTGAAAAAAAAAAAAAAAAAAAAAAGGTAGGGAAGGCTTAAAAAAAAAAAAAAAAAAAAAAAAAAAATGTCAAGTGACAAAATGACGAAGCCGAGCAAGGCGGGCGCCTCCAAGGGGCCCCTACCGGACGGGAGCGAGCCCGACCAAGACCCGCCGCAGCTAGTGCTGCAAACCACCGAGGTGGTGATCAGAAAGACCCCCCCCGAGACGACCCCCAAGACGAAGCCCACCCGGAAGCACTACGACGCAGTCGTAGCCCCGCTTGCCCCCAAGCCCACGTGGGCGGCCTTCATTGCGCAGGCTGGACTGGGGAAGTCGATGAGGTTCGACGGTGTCCTAGGCACCATCGTAACCACAGGGACTCCCCCTCTTCAGTCCTACTCAGTGAGGGACGGAGACACTACCCATAAGGTGGTGTTCGAGGAGCAGAAGGGATCCTTTAAAAGGAAACTACCGGGTGGGTCTCGTAGAGGGACCAAAATAGACTTCCGCAGGGAGTTCGGGGGGGCGAGCTGGTCGCAGGTGTGGGAGCTGGCCGACGAGAAGGAGGGGAGGAAGAAGAAGGCGAGAGAGGAGAAGGGGGCCAAAGCCGCAAAAAGGAAGGCCGAGGCCAGGGAAAGAGAGGAGAAGCTGGAGGCGAGGATCCAGGCGCTGGAGAGCGCCGAGAAGGAAGAGGGAGGCGGGATGGAGGACGACTGGGGCTGGAGGGAAGCCATGGACAGGCGGATTGCCGAGTTGGAGCAGGCGAGGGAACAGGCCGGGCTGTGGGAGAAGGCGTGCGAGAGGAAGGTGGAAGAGGTGGAGATGAGAGGGGTGCGTACGGACGAGAGGACTGAGGAGCTGAACAGGAGGGTGGGCCTGGTGGAGGGCGAGCTTGGTGGCCTGAGGGGGGAGATTTCTTCCTTGAAGGCGTCATCGGAGAGGACGGAGCGGTCGGTGGAGGAGCTGAAGCAAGGGATGAACAGATTACTCATCCACTTGACTACAGGAGCCCCCCCACCAGGAACCTCCGAGGAGGCAGACGGGTCCCCAGAACAGAGGGGACACGTGCCGTCCACCGATGGCGCTGACGAGGGGACTGACACCCCAGACTGCCCCAGGCACGCTGCGACACCGGAGAGAAAGGGTACCGTAGCACCTTTATGCTACGACACCCCCCCACCAGCCGAAAGGCTCGTAGGAGTTGCCACAACAAGGCAGACAACCCTACACACCACCCCCTCGCAGACAACGCCCCTGCACAAGGTGAACCCTCCCGTAAAAAGGAAGGTTGAAGGCCAGTACTAAGGGCCGTGCAATCTCATTCAACACCCCTTTCACCCCCTTTCCCACACCGTCTCTCACTCCCTGTCCCTACTCCCAAACCCCCAACACTACACCCCATCTAAACGAAGATGAAGTACTACCCAGCCTCTCAAGCCCTGGAAGCTGGGGTGACCGCAAAGGCAGCACATCATCACCACATCACCATCCCTCATCTTTCCCTCTCTCCACGCACAATTCCTCCCCAAACAAGCACTCACAAACTCCCGTCACCGGTGACGAAGTATTACCCAGTATCCAAAGGCCTGGACCTAGGGGTGACCACACAGGCAATCTTCACATTCGCAGAAATCCCGCAGCCAGAGGTCCGCACGGAAAACACTTACTGAGCTGCGGGGACATAGAAGCGAACCCCGGTCCAACCACCGAAAAGACAACAAGAGTTGAACACTCTCTCCCTCCCGTCCCCTCTACTTCCTCTCTCTCACAGGCACACTCCAACACAACACCACCACCCAACAACATCAACGTACTGTCTCTCAATGTCAGATCCCTAACGGTGAGCACCACAGCGCAGCTGCTGAAGGGCATTGAGACACACAACATCGACGTGCTCCTACTCCAAGAGACTTTCCTGAGGCCGTCGAAAGATATAACCGGAGTCTTCACTGGGTTCAAGGCATACCGCCGAGACCGAACACGACCGGTGAAAAGAGGAAAGCAAATCAGCGGAGGGGGTCTCGTCACACTGGTCAGAGAATCGATACCGTCGAAACAGATCGAAGTTCTTCAGAAACCCAGCGACGTGACGGAAAGACTCGACGTAGAGATCTCGCTGCCCAACCGGAAGCCGTACAGACTCGTCAACCTGTACCTGCCTCCGACAACGGGTAGAGACGGCGACGACAGACCACCCCCCGAGAAATATTTCCGCCCGGCAGAGCTGCCTCATGACAGTTACACCATCATCGCCGGTGACATGAACGCCCACCACACGATGTGGGACAAAAGGGGCACTCCGAATAAGCTGGGAGAAATACTGCACAGCTGGATGCTGCGATGGGGCTACAGCACATGGAACAAGAGCAGCGAAGCCACGATCCTGAACCCGTCAGGAAACCCAACCTCTCCGGACATGGTAATGAGCGGCGCAGAGTTCGACAAATCTTCTTGGAGGACGTTGCCAGCAATGGGCTCAGACCACGTTCCGATGTTCTTCAGTCTGAGAGGGGGAGTCAGCCAACCGACCAGAAGAGTACTCTACTCTTGGGGGAAGGAGGCAAGGAGCGCGTACAGGGAGACGATGGAAGAAAAGTGCAGCAGGCTGCTCAGGGCCAGAGACCCGATAAGGCTAAACGCTGAGTTTCGCACACTTCTTCTTCTATCGGCAACCGAATCGTGCGTCCCCAGGAAAGGACAGAAGAAAGGGAAGGTTTGGTGGAACGACGAGATTGACGCACTCGCAAGGCGACGAAGCACACTGAAGGCGAAGCTGTTGTCCGAGGATCACGACGGGAACGACGAAGACCTGGCACGTCTAGCGGCGATGGAGGCTGAGCTGGACAGGGCGATAACGAGCGGGAAGCAGGCTGCCTGGGGCGACTACACCAAGAAGTTGTCCAAGGACGGAAACCTGACGCAAGCCTTCTCGGTCATCCGCAGATTCGACGGTCGCAGCGAGAAGCCACCAATAGCCCCGCTCCGACGAGGAAACGGTATCGCCACCACCGACAGGGAGAAGGCCAGTGTACTCGTCGAACACTACGCGAGGGCCTGCTCCCCAAGGACGACTGCCAAGTCGGAGGAAGTGATCACCACCATCAAGAAGGACGCGAAGCCCGGGACAGACAACGACTTCCCCCTGGTAACGAAGGACGAGCTGGACTCGGTGCTGCGAAGGCTGAAGAAGGGCAAGGCTCCGGGCCCAGACGGCATCTACAACGAAATGCTGAAGTACCTGGGACCGGTGGCCAGGGAAGTTCAACTCCTCCTCTACAACTCATCCCTCCAGACCGGTGTCGTCCCTGCCGAATGGAGGCGGTCTTCCATCATCCCCCTCATGAAAAAGGGCAAAGACCAATCCGAACCCGCCTCGTACAGGCCGATCGCGCTGACGTCAAACATCGTGAAGACGTTGGAGCGAATAGTCAAGGACAGGATGTGCTTCCTGCAGGACACAGGACGGGTAAGGCAATTGCACACATCGCAGGCGGGTTTCCGGAAAGGGAGGTCCACGGAGGAAAACGTGCTGTACGCCGCCTCAAAGCTCAAAAGTGTCAGACTGAGCCAAGGTCTGGGGGGTCTCCTGCTGTTCGACTTCAAAGGAGCCTTCGACACAGTCTGGCACAAGGGAGTGATCGCAAAGCTGATAGGCGACGGATACCCTCCCAAGCTCGTGAAATGGATCACCTCTTTCCTCGACCAACGTAAAGCCTCCGTCTGTGTGAACGGGGAACACGGCTGCGTGAAGACAATGACAGGGGGCGTACCCCAAGGCACCATCCTGGCCCCGCAGCTCTTTTCCATCTACGTCAACGACCTGGCCAGGTTGTACAGGAAGGCTGGAATCGACGCGGTAGTGTACGCAGACGACATAGCGATAGTGCTGGAGGCGGGGAGTCCTGCCGAGCTGAACAAGAAGGTGCAACGCGCGGTGAGCCTCACGGAGCGATGGTGCGAGACGTTCTCGATGAAACTGTCCCAGGAAAAGACAGAGTTCATGCCGGTAGAGGGACAGTTCTGGAACTCGCACGACAGTCTCGCAAACCTCATCAACGCCCGCTTCCCCTCGAGTGGGGCGAAAGTCAAGGTGGTACGCGAGGCTAAATATCTTGGCGTCACCTTCGACGAAAGCATGAACTTCCACGAGCATGTGCAGAAGGTGAAGGGAAAGATCAACAGCCGTCTTCGCCTGCTGCGCAAACTCGCCGGAACAAGGTGGGGCTGCCGCAAGCACACCCTAAGGACGCTGTACCTGACGTACGTCCAACCGGTTCTGCGCTACTGTCTCGGTGCTTACGGCAACTTCGTGGGACATGCTGCTCTGGCCGAGTTCGACTCGCTACAATACACAGCAGCGAGGTTGATAACGGGATGCTTCGACAAGACTTCCGCGACGGTGACCAGGTCAGAGGCGGGCATCTGGGAGATTGAATCCTTGCTGGAACACGACACCCTGGTGCTCTACGAGAAGGCACAGCGTCAACCGGGGACGACAGCGGAGAAGGCAACAAAGATATCCGGGGGTCAGATGTGGTACGGGAAAAGCTGGCGAAACACCGCGCTCGACTTGGCGAAGAGTCACGGGATGCCGGAACGCGAAGACCTACCACACCACTCAGTCACTCAGAGCGCAGACCTGCAGCTCCCTCCATGGGTCCAACCCAAAGTCCTGTTCCACCCCGACCTAGTCCGCAAGGTACACAAGAAGGACGAAAAAAGTCTCAAACTCCGAGCGGCCTTCGAATCGATCAGGAGGCACGGCATCCCAGATGTGATCGTCTACACCGACGGGTCAGTCACCGGACACAGGAACGGCGGTTCGGCAGCTGTGATAAGGATCGGGTCTGACACACCGAAGCAGGCTCGCAAGAGCGGAGGAGCAGTGACTTCGGCCTACCGATGCGAACTGAAAGCGCTGAACCTGGGGCTGCAATTGACACTGTACCATACCCGGAGACAAGGTGTGACGACCGGAGTAGTGCTGCTGTGCTCGGACTCCCAGTCGGTGATCAGAAGACTGATGCAGGGCCACAGAGAGATGAGGCAGAAGGAGGAACTGCTGGCTTGGAAATGGCTGGACGCGCTTGACCGCCAAGGCCTCTCCACCATCATCCAGTACGTTCCCGGACACTGCGGCCTACCAGGTAACGAGCAAGCCGACCGACACGCCAAACGCGCCGCAAAGGAGTCGACACCGGACGGACCGACGGACCTGATGACCACAAAGAGCCTCATCAAGAGGTCGGTGAACCGCGACTGGGCAGCCTCGTGGGAGAAGACGGGTCGGGACAAGAAGTACCGAGAGGAGATCGGCGCGAGGTACCTCCCCTTGAAGGAACTGTCCTGCAGACACGATGAGGTACAGATAACGAGACTGCGAACGGGCAGGAGCCACCTGACTTGCGGTTTCCTGTCGAAACCCGTCCAGAATGACATACGTTGCCTCTCGTGCCATTCGATCCAGGACAGACACCATCTGCTGATCGGGTGCCCAGCTGGAGACAAGGTCCGCGAAGAGATCTTCGGGGATGACATCCCCACGACCACGAAGGAGATGCTCACAATGAGGGTGAGTGAAACCGCCTCCTACCTGAAGAGGATGGACCTCATCTGAGACTCTCACGACCGCCGAGCCGCTGACCGCAATCGCAGGACGTAGAAAAAAAAAAAAAAAAAAAAAAAAAAAAAAAAAAGGAACAGAAAAAAGTGAACCAAAAAGTACTAGTGAACCCTCTCCCCCTCCCCCTGTGTTTCCCATTATTACCCTGTCGTGCACCCCAACTTCTGTCTTCACCTTTCCCCGCCCCTTCACACATCCCCCCGTATCATTTCCCTTTGTTTTGAATTTTCTAAGGCTCCGCCGCCCAACAAAGCTGGCTGAAGGGGATGCCTCCGTGCCAGTGTGCCGCTCGTGAGGGCGAGCACGGACGAGGTACCCCACTCCTCAAAAACCCGGAGGTTCGCCCGAAGGGTGCTGGCTTGGGAAGCGGGCTGGAGAGCTGCCGGGGTCACGGAGGTGGGCGAAGTCGCGAACACTGGAGCCCACGAACCGGCCCCACCTCCGTCCTCGGTACGTATGGATAGTTTAGCGGAAGTTTCAAGGTTATCACATTCCTTTCCTTTCCCCCTTTCGTTAGATACAGGGAGACCCTTGGTCCACCTGTTCTGTCCCCCCCCCCCAGCCTTTGCTTCGCACGTCAGTGGTTCATTTATTATTATTATTAAAAAAAAAAATGTAGAAAGAAAAGAAAAGAAATGTAGAAAGAAAAGAAAAGAAAAATGGGCAAGAAGAAAGACAAGCACAAGGAGAAGGCAAAGCCGGAAGGGAACGGGGCCAGCACGCAGCTGGCCCAGTCCAAGGCCAGGGAGGAGCGGCGGGTGGAGAGGATGCTCCGCAGCGCTGGAGCAGCCGGGGAGCTGGGGCAGCTCCTGACGCCGGAGCACCGGGAGAAGATGACGGGGGTGGTCACCGTAATTGACCTCCTCACGCCCGACGCCGCCGCCGCTACAGCCGGCCCAGCGACACCTGTCGCCTCCACCCCGACCGGCTCCGTCAAAAGGCCGGTTTCGCCTGACGCCAGCGTCGCCACCCCGACCTCCAGCAAAAAAGCTAGGAGGAAGGCCGCCAGAGCCGCGCGCGCTGACGCTGCCGCCGAAGCCGCACACATAGCTGACGCCACACACCCCCTCGAAGCCGCACGCACTGCGGCCGACGTCGAACTCGCGGGAATCGCTGCTGATTTGGAAGCTGCACGCGAGTCGGCCGACGTGGTAGCTGCAGAAATAGCTGCTAAGATGAAGGCTGCGCAGGAGGTGGCTGATGCTGCTGTTGTCAAAATGGCAGCCGAGACGGAAGCTGCACGCGTGGCTGGTGTGGAGGCTGCTCGCAGAGCAGTCGAGGCTGAGGAGAAGGCTCTGCGCGAGCGGTCTACTGCACGACTTGCGGCAGAGGAGAAGGAGGCTGCGCGTGCTGCGGCCGAGATGAAAGCAGCCGAGGAGAAGAAGGCTACAGCCGCAGCCGCTGCAGCCGAGAAGAAGAAAGCCGCAGCCGCCGCCGCCGCCGAGAAGAAAGCAGCAGCCGCCGCCGCCGCCGAGGAGAAGGCCGCCGCCGAGAAGAAAGCAGCAGCCGCCGCCGCCGCCGCCGAGAGGAAGGCCGCAGCCGACGCCGCCAGGAAGCAAGCTGCAGCCGCCGCCGCCGAGAAGGAGACCGCAGCCGCAGCCGCCGCCGCCGAGGAGAAGAAGAAGGTCGCAGCCACCGCCGCCGCCGAAAAGGAAGCCGCCGCAGCCGCTGCCAAAAAGGAGGAAGCTTTGAGGTTGGCGGCCGCCAAGAAGGCAGATGCCCAGAAGGTCGAGGACGAAGCAGTCGCGAACGCTTCCGCCAACGCGTCAACAGACCAAGGCACGCTCCTCCTCAGCTCAGACTCTGACACCAGCTCTGGCCCTGAGGAGATGGAGGACGACCCTGCCCCTGCCCCTTCCACAACCCCGCGATGGGACCTGGTGCCAGACACATGGGACGCCCCGATCTACACCAACGTGTCCCCCCCGACGGAAACATCCCGCGCTGTCATTGCGCTCGACGATCCCTCCGGAATGGGGGTCGTGTGCTCCGCGTTACCTACGGCATCCATCACCTTTGTCCTTATGACAGAGGTCCCCGGTGTCACCACCCCCAGCGAGATTGTCATGGTCTCTGGGTCGCGCGCAGTGAACAGGAGGGTCCACGTCTCCACGTTCGGGCTGGACCCCCCCACCTACACCCCGCCTTCCACCTTCAACAGCGGATCGGAGGTCGTCTACGTCTGTGTCAGTGCAGACAGCCTGAAGGAGGCGAAGGCCAGGGCCCTGGAGCTCGCCAAGGCTCAGGGCGCGGTGATGGAGGATCGTGCGGTCTTCCGCCCAAGGAAGTTCGGTGAGGAGGAACCGCGGGCGAGGCACTGGACCCACGAGGTGGGACTGCGCCTGCAAGCAGCACACGTCCACGCCGTCCTGCGCCGGTCCGGGGACGGGTGCTTAATGCGGACGACGGAGAGACGCGGGGGGTACGCTTATGTACCCATCGTGGCGGAAGGGAGGGCGGATGCCTTTCGGATTGCGGGGACGCTGGGTGGGTTGTCTCTCGGGGTGGCGCACCGTAAGGGATGGACTGTGCGGTGCCTACCGGAGACGGAACAGCGGCTCCGGGAAACCCTCGCAAAACTGCGTACGAAGCGCAAGTTTTTGCTCACCGGGGCCCCGCCGTCCATCACCAGGGCGGCCTTCGACGAAGTGATGGACCACATCGGTTGGAAACCATCCTCCGTCGTTCCAGGGCACGAGGCAACTCGTGTTCTTCATCGTCGTCGACAGCCCGCCCCCGAAGTCCAGGACGTGGCTCCTTGGGGGGCGCCTTGTCTGCCTCCGTGATGCGGACGACCACCCGACCGTCAAGCCGCCCCCTCTCATCAACAGGACGACACCTGCATCTGCACCTGCGCTTGCAACGTCCTCGACCCCGGCACCCACATCTTCTCATGTACCTGCACCTGCGCCTACTACACCTGTACCTGACCCGGCACCTGTATCGGCGTCGACACCCTCGGAGACTGGCCCTGCGGTGAAAGCAACTGGGCTTCCTCCCACCAGCCCGTGGGCGTCCATACCGAGCTCGGTGGCTCCCCCCCAGCTCGACACTGTGACGTCCCCTACACCGCCCCGCAACGTGTCTGCGGGAAACAAGGAGGGAGTCCCTTCCGGGTCGCCTGAGGTCGCCGCTCTCACTGAGCTCGTCGCCACGCTGAAGGAGTCGATCGTCGGGCTGCAGAGGACGATCGACTCTCAGCAGGAGATGATCTCCGATCTGCGGACGACGCTCCGCCTCCTCCTGCCGCAGGCGGCCACGCTGACGACGGGAACGGCAGTGCCGCGGGACCCTACACCGGGGGCGACGACGACACACGACAGTGTCTGGAAAGGGAAGGGGAAGGGGAAGAAGGGGGCTCCTCCTCTCGCTACGACCTCTGAGGCTGCGGTGACGAACCTGGGTACGAGGGGGCGGGCCAGGTCGTTCGCGGAGACCAAAGATCTCTTCACCAATGGGGTCAAGGGGCGCTCTGCCTCCATGGGTCCATCCAATTGAAGGGGCCCCGCAGAACAGGGGGAGCAGCAGATCTACGACCATGCTCCCTCTCCTAGTCTCCCTCGCATCCTCCCCAGGAGACTCCTACCTCTCTGTTTCTTCACCGACTTTTCTGCACTGATCCCCACCCTACTCGGGAGGATGTCCGTCAGGGACCTGCTGGGGCTGCTTGGGCTGGTCGAAACAAACCCTGGCCCACCCAAGAAGCTGCCGCCCCCGTCGCCTAAGGGTCTCAAGGTTGTCTCGTGGAACTGCAACGGCCTCGTTGCGAAATGGACCGTCGTATCTCGCCATGCTGACTTCTTGTCGCTGGACATCATCATGATACAGGAGACGCACCTGAGGGAAGGGCACGACACGCCACACCTGCCTGGGTACAGGTCATACAGGAGGGATCGGTTGACACCGGTGACTGACGGCACTGCGACGAGGGGTGGTGGTATTGTCACGTATGTCCGCGACGATCTTGCCTCGGAGGAGGTTCCGCACGTACTCCCGGCTGGGGACTGTGTCACTGAGAGACTGGATGTGAGGATCTCCTGCGAGAAGCGTGAGCCGATCACTCTCTCCAACGTTTACCTTACACCGGTAAGCGCGAGCAGAGGCACGAGGGACCCTGAGTACCTGCGGCCTGGCAGCCTTCCCATGGGGAAGAACACAGTCATAGCGGGTGACTTCAATGCTCACCACAGCTCCTGGGACGCCACGGTGACGACGCCGAACGAGAGGGGGAACGTGGTCAGGGACTGGCTGGACACCCACGGGTACACCGTCTACAACGACCGCAACGAACCGACGAGGGACTCGTCACGACACGTTCTGGACCTGGTTGTGGGGCGCTGCGCGAAGCTTGAGCCGAAGACGCTGGGCACGTGGGGCTCCGATCATAGTCCCGTATCCTTTCACCTGCCTCTTGAGGACGTCTACCGTTCGGAGCGCCCCTTCCCCACCTGGAATTTCAAAAAAGCCAGATGGGATGACTACACTGCTGCTGTTGCCCGCCTGCTTGCTGGTGTTGACACGGCGGCTCCGATTGACTCTGTCACGAAGGGGTTTACACAAGCCCTTTTGACTGCGGCGAACGACCACATTCCCCTCTGTGGGATGCGACGTGGCCCGACCCCCTGGTGGACTGCTGAGCTCGAGGACGCCTTCGAAGAGCGGAACACCCTGCGCGAACTCCTGCTCCAAGAGGCTGACGTGGTGGTGGAGGAGTACAGGGCGAAGGTGAAAGAAGTCAACCGACTTCTTGACGAGACGAAGCGTGAGGCATGGGGAAGGATGGCGGCCGACCTCAGCCGGAGCAAGGACCTCGGGGCTGCGTTCAGAGCGGTGAAGAAGCTGGACGGCAGGCACCGAAAGACACACCTTCCTGTACTCGAGGGAAGATTTGTGTCGGACAAGGCGAAGGCCGACCGGCTGGGGGCGCACTTCGCTAAGCTCTACGGCAGGCGTGGTGACGGGAACTCGAAGGACGCCGCTCCTTCTGCAAGCAGACTCGGGTGTCAAGCGTTCACCGTGGACGACCTCACCCGCGGCCTGAGAAGGATGAAGACGCGCAGCGCGGCCGGGGAAGACGGAATCTTCTCGGAGATGCTCCTACACCTGAACACGGACTCTCTCGGTGTCCTCCTTCTACTCCTCAATCGCTCCTGGCTGATGGGTGTCGTCCCCGGTGCCTGGAAGAAGGGAGTGATCGTCCCGGTACCGAAACCTGGAAAAGATGCGACTCTCTTGGCTTCCTACCGGCCGATCTGCCTGACCAGCTGCCTCTGCAAGCTGCTGGAGAGGATGATCGAGGAGAGGCTCACGTTTCTTCTTGACGCGGACGGGACGGGAGTCGAGGGACTCCACGACAGCCAGGCTGGTTTCAGACGCGGCCGCTCCACGGAGGAGCAGGTGGCAACCCTCACTGAGTGCATGTCGAGGAACAAAGACGATCGACGTCTCTCGGCCGCTCTGCTGTTCGACTTCTCTTCTGCCTTCGACCTGGTGCCCCATGGTGCCCTGCTGGACAAGATGCGAGGGAAGGGTCTCCCCGAACCCTTCGTGGAGTGGACGCGGTCCTTTCTATGCGGCCGTACTGCTGCGGTCACGATTGGACGGTCGAGGGGGTCGACGACGAAGGTGCGACGGGGTGTCCCCCAGGGCTCTGTCTTGGGTCCCATCCTGTACACCATCTACGTCGACGAACTCGCCAGGAGACTGGAGGGACTGGCGGACGTCTCGGTGCTCTACGCCGACGACGTGGCGGTTGTGATCTCCTCTGGACAAGGGGACGTGGCTGGGCTGGAGCGGAAGGCGCAGGCAGTGGTGGATGCGGTTGAGGACTGGTGCAGGGAGCGTGACATGCTGCTGAGCACGTCCAAGACGCAGGCAGTCTGCGTCCCCCCCCAGAAACGTCTCGGGGTCTACTTCACTTCGTCACGAGTCCCCCTTCAGCCAGGTGCCTTCCAGAACCCACTCTTCGGCCTGGGGGTGAACGCCGATGGCACGATCTCCGGGGACCAGGAGCTGGCGGGCCTTCAGGTTGTGGAGGCGGGTGGTGTGCGGATCCGCTGCGTGCGGGACATGCATGCAGCCGTGCGACGGCCCGACGTGGATTACGTTGCGGCCCGTCCCCTGCCTCTATCTGAACACGCGAGGTACCTTGGGGTTACGGTGGACTCTGGGCTCACGTTCGGTGAACACGCACAGGACATCCTACGGCGGGCCAGCAAAAGGCTGAGGGTGCTGAAGCTCTTGTCCGGCACGTCCTGGGGCAGCAAGAGGGACACTCTGCGGTCTCTCTACGTTACGTACATCCTCCCGCTGCTGCGCTACTGCATGGGGGTCTACTACAGCAGGCTCGATGATGTCGGGAGGAAGGACCTGGCTGGGCTTCACCAGGAGGCGGCGGTGCTGATCACGGGCTGCTGGAGTGGCTCCGGAGGGTACAAGCTCCTAGCTGAGGCAGGACTGCTTCCCCTCGAAAGAATGGCGGAGGGTGCTGCGGCGACGATGACGGCGAAGGCCTTCTGCTGGCAGTCTTCCCCGGTTCACAGGGAGACGGTCAAGCTGAAGCAGGCGAACAGGCTGGGGTGTGGGTGGCTGCGCTCTGGCTACCAAGCACTGCGTCGATGCGGGTTGGAACCAAAGGTGCACTTCGAGTACCTGTCGGCTACGCCCCTGGCGGCCCCGTGGCAGACAGGCATGGTCGACTTCAGGACTGACCTCCCCGGCGGGGTCACGCGATCGTCGCCAGACGCGGACAGGCGGAAGGCGGCCGAGGCTGCTCTTGCGGCTCTCCCCCCGGGCATCCATGCCTACACGGATGGCTCGGTTGTACAGGTCGGACAGAAGGCGAAAGGTGGCTCTGGGGTTTATCTGCAGCTGCCTCCCCCCCTGACCCCTGTGTCTGTGTGCCATGGCGTCAACGACTTCTGTTCATCCTTTCGGGCAGAGGGCATGGCTGTGAAAACGGCACTGGATATGGTGGCCACCCTCCGAAAAACACACCCTTCGCTGGCGAAGTCCCCGCTGTCGATCTGCACCGACTCCCTCTCCCTCGTCGAGCAGCTGCGAGCTGGCCCAACGCGACAGAGGGAGAAGCTCGACCACCAGACGTGGAGCCGGCTGGTGTCCGCGGCGCGCACGCAGGGGACACCGGTGGTCCTCCAGTTTGTGCCCTCCCACTGTGGGGTGGACGGGAACGAGAAGGCTGACGCTCTGGCCGGGGAGGGAACGAAGCGGAAGCAGGACAGGCCCTCCCTTGACTACCGATCAGTGAGGGCCCTGGTGCGACGGTGGGTGGTGCGGAGGTCCGCGGAGCTCATAACATCCCTCGCCCACAACTACGCGGTGGCGACCGAGCTTCGGTCTGCGCACTTCCCCCTTGGCTTCCCCAGACAAGCTGAAACGGTCATCTCGCGGCTGCGGATTGGTCACTCGGCTCTCTTCTTCGGCTTCCTGCAGACTGCTGGCCCGAACAGGAAGCACAAGGGTGTGCTCCGGTGCCCAGCCTGCCACGCAGCACCGATGTCCAGGGAGCATGTTGTCGGTGGGTGCCCTGTGATCGGGAGGGGGGCGATCGACACTCCTGCTGGTACTCCCTCCCTAGCGTTCTCCCTGTCGAGACGCGTGACCCAGATCTACGACCTCATTGTTGAGTCTGGCCTGCTCGCCTGGTCACGCTCCGGACTGTTCACCTCGCCATCATCCCTGGCGTCTACAGACGTCACTGCACCTTCGAACGTGCCGCCCCCTCCTCCGGTCTCTCTTGACGCCGGTCCCGCGGCCCCCGTGCTGCGCTAAGGGATCGCCCGCGTGTGTGTAAAGTGAAATGTTGTGTTTTCCACTTTCCTTTCCCTTCCTTTCCCTTCCTTCACCTTCCTCTCACTGTTTCCCATTTCCCCTTTTTATTTTATTTTCACACTCACCAATGATTCGCTCAATAGGAGCAATACCTCCCTGGGGGGCTTTCCGCCGGAGGTTCCAGCCAAAGAAGGACATCCAGCTGGAAGGTAGGCCCCCGTTTTTCTCTCACTTGACTGAGGGAATAATGTAATTCAGCCCTCTTCGGCTGTCCCAAAGCAGAGCACGGGTTGGTGGGGGACCAGGGCTCCTCCTGCTTGCAGAAGCCTGGTCCATTGCCCTCCCTATTTCCCCATGGTTTCCCTTCACCTTTTTTTCCCCTTTTCTCAGGTGTTGCTCTCCATGGCGGCCCTGCATTGGTATTTTAAAAAAAAAAGTTCTTAAAGTTCTTAAAGTCTGGGAGGTCGTCTCTTGTTACTAGAGGCGGCTAATGCCTCGAGACCCAGGTGCTGCCTGGTGGGTGGGATCGGTTTTATTTTATTATGAAAAGAGCGTGGTGAGGGGGTCCAAGTAATTTACAACAGGGAGCAGCGGACCAGGACCCCTCGACCAATGGCTCAGTAACAGAGACTGCTTTTCACGAATCACTTTCAAACACCTCTCTTGGTTTGAAGTGATGTCCCATTCCCTTTGGTTTTCTCTACTCCCCTTCGATCCTCCCGCCTGGTAGTGGAATATTTATTATTATTATTATTATTAAAAAAACAAAAAAGGATGGCTCGGTTGGCTCGGTTGTACAGGTCGGACAGAAGGCGAAAGGTGGCTCTGGGGTTTATCTGCAGCTGCCTCCCCCCCTGACCCCTGTGTCTGTGTGCCATGGCGTCAACGACTTCTGTTCATCTTTTCGGGCAGAGGGCATGGCTGTGAAAACGGCGCTGGATATGGTGGCTACCCTCCGAAAAACACACCCTTCGCTGGCGAAGTCCCCGCTGTCGATCTGCACCGACTCCCTCTCCCTCGTCGAGCAGCTGCGAGCTGGCCCAACGCGACAGAGGGAGAAGCTCGACCACCAGACGTGGAGCCGGCTGGTGTCCGCGGCGCGCACGCAGGGGACACCGGTGGTCCTCCAGTTTGTGCCCTCCCACTGTGGGGTGGACGGGAACGAGAAGGCTGACGCTCTGGCCGTGGAGGGAACGAAGCGGAAGCAGGACAGGCCCTCCCTTGACTACCGATCAGTGAGGGCCCTGGTGCGACGGTGGGTGGTGCGGAGGTCCGCGGAGCTCATAACATCCCTCGCCCACAACTACGCGGTGGCGACCGAGCTTCGGTCCGCGCACTTCCCCCTTGGCTTCCCCAGACAAGCTGAAACGGTCATCTCGCGGCTGCGGATTGGTCACTCGGCTCTCTTCTTCGGCTTCCTGCAGACTGCTGGCCCGAACAGGAAGCACAAGGGTGTGCTCCGGTGCCCAGCCTGCCACGCAGCACCGATGTCCAGGGAGCATGTTGTCGGTGGGTGCCCTGTGATCGGGAAGGGGGCGATCGACACTCCTGCTGGTACTCCCTCCCTAGCCTTCTCCCTGTCGAGACGCGTGACCCAGATCTACGACCTCATTGTTGAGTCTGGCCTGCTCGCCTGGTCACGCTCCGGACTGTTCACCTCGCCATCATCCCTGGCGTCTACAGACGTCACTGCACCTTCAAACGTGCCGCCCCCTCCTCCGGTCTCTCTTGACGCCGGTCCCGCGGCCCCCGTGCTGCGCTAAGGGATCGCCCCGTGTGTGTGTGTTAAATGGAATGTTGTGTTTTCCACTTTCCTTTCCCTTCCTCTCACTGTTTCCCATTTCCCCTTTTTTTTATTTTCACACTCACCAATGATTCGCTCAATAGGAGCAATACCTCCCTGGGGGGCTTTCCGCCGGAGGTTCCAGCCAAAGAAGGACATCCAGCTGGAAGGTAGGCCCCCGTTTTTCTCTCACTTGACTGAGGGAATAATGTAATTCAGCCCTCTTCGGCTGTCCCAAAGCAGAGCACGGGTTGGTGGGGGACCAGGGCTCCTCCTGCTTGCAGAAGCCTGGTCCATTGCCCTCCCTATTTCCCCATGGTTTCCCTTCACCTTTTTTTTCCCTTTTCTCAGGTGTTGCTCTCCATGGCGGGCCTGCATTGGTATTTTGAAAAAAAAAAAATGTCAGGGGGTGTAGCTCAAATGGTAGAGCGCTCGCTCAGCATGCGAGAGGTAGAGGGATCGATGCCCTCCATCTCCACTTTTTTTTTTGAAGTTTGGCCGCAAAAGTGGACTCACTATGTAAAAACTGCGTCCCGAGGTTGGGGTGTGCGCATTTGATCTCCTTGTCGTTGTCGAGTGCTATGTTGTCCCCACCTTAGAGATAACAGTCGAAAAGCTGTTGTCCTTTTTACTTTCGTCACTTTTTCTTGACGAAAAATGTTGTTCGGTTCACAGTATTTCTGGGATCTTCTTCATTTCACTTCCGAGGCCTTTACGGCAAGCACACAAGGAAAAATAAAACAAAGCAAAAAGGGTGTGGGAAAAAGAACGAAAAGAACGTACATTTGTCGAACATGAATGGAAAGAGATCAGATGAAGGATGACAGTGTTCGTGAAGACAGGAGGCGGGGTCCACAATGTGGAAGTGTCGGGGACAAGAAGGCAGGGTGTGCTGTTGGTTTTCTCGAAGGCAAACTCCGTTTGGGAGGGAGGGGTCCTGGACAGGAACAGGGGTGAAGGGCTTAGAAACTTGGGCTCGTGGAGGGTGGTCCTTGTGGAGGCGAAGATGAGGACCGTTCGTCTAGAATGAGAACGCGAACAAGGAATGGTGCTGCAGGACA